>CABFPE010000058.1:1930833-1951828 GCA_900660155.1 Hofstenia miamia | reverse complement strand
AAATTCAAATTTATGTCATCTGCCAAAATGGCTGAAAATAATGGAAGTGAATTCGCCCTCTTCATTTTGTCAAAATTCGACAACAAGTACTAATTTGCTATGTTATTACTTGGTTCTGAATATTAAACTTAAATTTTTTTTGTAAATAATCATAATTCGATCTTAGTTTCAACTAATCATTTGTTCTTCTTTCTTCATTAGCAGCATTTTCTTTGGATTATGCTTGTGTTATTTGTTCCTAAGCTTGTGTTATTTTCAGCACTGCACACTCTCTGTGGACTAACTCATCCGCCTTTTTATTAATGTTTCTGCTTGGGGATCACTCCAGCTTGTTGTTGCAAATTCCAGTTGTTTAGTCATTTTTAGTACCGCCTCTCTCTCTGTTGTTACCATGCTATGATATCAGAGGAATCTTGCTTCTTTGATATTTTCTGATATCAGTGTTATCTCTCTTAGTTCATTCATTTTTTCTGAAAAGATTTCGTAGAATTTTTTGTATAGGTGGATTCCCTTTATTGCTATCATTAGGGTCATCTGCATGTCTGCTCTACTTATGTGCACTATTTCTTCCTGTACTGTTGTGTTTGGATAAAAGAATGTAAACACTTTCCTGAGGCTCCTTGTGTTTGCCACATCTTTGTAAAAGAAGCTTATGTTCTCTCTTACTTCTTCTTCAGTTATCACTGTTGGATCATTTTTATTCAGTCTCATCATTGTTACTATCTCCACCCTTTTTGTGACATCATAGAAGCAGTATTCTTTATCCTATAAATCCAACCACACCACATTGTTTACTCTTGAAAATAGCATGATCACCTTAGTTGTGTGTTTTTCAATTTGGTCTCTCAGTTCATTTAGCTGTTCATGAATTGGTTTTTCTTGCATGTATAGTTGGTAAGGAGTTATTGCTCCTTCAACATATACTCTTTCCTAATTTTGATTAATAATATCTCTTTTGTCTTTTTGTAATTGTCTCATTCAACTATTGTTTTCACATCTTCTTTCATGTTCACATAAGTCTTATATTTGTGTTGGAAAGTTTTGGTGATCTTTACATTTTTCAGTATCCTCCATCATGGGAATACCATCGGGATCAACACTGTTTTTGGTGGGGTGCATATGAGGATTTTTGTTCTTATCTGTTGCTCTATTTCTCTGTAATCTTGTAACATTGTTGGTGCTGTAGCCAGTCTGATCATGGCTGCTTTCCTTTAGTGTCTCCCAGAATATCTGTGTTAGTCCTCTTCTGCTCATTTTCATTTGGATGCTGCTGTTTAGTTCTAATTTTGACGTGATGCATTCCACGTCCACCACTAGTTGATTATATGGTTTCAGCATCTCTTCCAATTCTGTCTCTGTGAACACTTCTGTGAACATCAATTTCATTGATGCTACTGTCTGTTCTTCCTTCACATACTGGTAGTTTCTTGAGCAAATCTTTTCTTTTTCCTTTGTTATTTTTATTTCAACTAAGAATCTTTCATCATCTGTATCAATCCATTCCATCACGTGTTCTATCATGGAGGCTCCCCATTTCTCTATGTTTATTCAATCTATTGGTTGCTGTGTTTTTGGCAATAGTATTAATTGCGTCAATGTTAAGAGTTCTTCCTCTACTAACATTTCTTTTTGTGTTTTTTCGTTGTCATTTCACAGAATTCCACTGGTTCTGTTATGCCTCCCCTTTGCATCATTTCCACACTCTTAATGATCTTTACAAATGTGCAGTGAGGGCTCTCTTTTTCATACCTTTTCATATCTGTTTCTAACATTTGTTGAATTTCTTTGTTCTCTATCATAGTTACAATTTCTTTTGTGTTGACGATTTTCCATTTAATAATCTTCCTCATGGTTATCCAAGGTTCTGTCTCGACCTGTCTTAATCATGTCTTAGATGTGGTGCCTCACATATATTTCCTCATGGGTTCATCAAATACTGTTATTTCTTCTGGCGTGATCCCTGTTCTATTTGCTATGTCCACCATTGACATCCTTCCTTTTGGGCTTTTGTTGATGATTAATCTACTGATGAACTTTTTGATTTCTTGCATCAGTTTTTTGATTTTGTCCGGGGATGTCAACTTCTTGACATTCTCTTTCAGCAACCAATTTTTCATTTGCATATTTACTAGAGATAAAGCTATTTCATATTTCTTTGCCTTTGCTAACTTGTGTCATCCTGATCTTGAAATTGGTAGCTTTAATTCCTGTTCCCATGTCGTGAATATTGCTAGAATCCACGCCGATGTTCTCTATCTGATCTCCAGGGCATTCTTTTCCTTGAATAGCATATTTTTGAAATCTTTTGTTGAATTTAATTCATATGCTCTGTTGATTTCTGAAAGTGCTACCTCTACTGTCTTGTGGTATTGTCTTGATGGGGCCTCAATATGTATCTCTGGCCATTCTTCTTTTGTAACTTCATTTCATTCCATATCTCTTGTATCCTCTTTATGTGTTCCTGCCTTTGTGTGAGGCTGCACTTGATGAATAGCGTATTCACTTTTTCTATGCCCTCTGCATGTGTTGTCATCTCTATGGTTTTTACTTGTTTATATGAATCAATTGCTATTCAAGGATCTACCATCAGTCTGCAATAGGCTACCCAGTAATCAATTTGCAAATCTAGGTGAATTAATTCTGCCACCTTTGATTCTGTTGTTATTTTCTCCCATAGGAACACGTTTTTGACTTGTATTTGTAACTCTCTTAGGAACCGTGGTAGTTCTTCAATTTTAGTTCTCCTGATGATTACTACTCTTATGCCCTGCACTCTTGCCATTCTTAACATTTGGTCTAACTGTTTTTCCAGATTTTTGTTGTATTCTTTCTCTTTTAGGATATGAATAATCATTAAGTTATCTTTGTTGATGTTAATTTCTCTTATTTTTGCAATTTGTTCTACATATGCCATGATTGCTTGGGCTGTTTCCAGTGTGAAGTTTTCGTCAAAAGTGACATTAACACTGCTGCGCATATATGGTCATTCTACTGTTTTGTCTAATTCTCTAGCTTATTATCATGTTGACCATCAGTCTTTTCTGCGCATCTAGTACTATGGGTAAATTGCTGCCCTCTGTTTTTGCTATTCTTTGTATGTGGCTTTTTGTTTCTGGTGACAATTTTTGGTATGCATTTGTTCTCATTTTAAGTGTTCCCATAAAGTAGGGGTGCAGGGTTTCCCCATCTATTTTTGACATCCTTTTCTCTCTATCTTTTGAGCACACTGTTCTTTCTGATGTGCTTTCAGAGGGGGCATGTAGCTGTGTAATCCATAGCAGTCTACTGGTGATCAGCTCACCATCAAGTGAGTCCATGCTGATGGTTTCCACTGATTCACCCTTGAATCAGCTCACAGTTGATGCTTTCAGCAATTGATCAGTTGTGGGTTCTGTTGATAAATCAGCCTTGAATCACTTTCATATGTGCAGGGTTCTTCACCCACTTTCACTTTCCCCTGGAACTCCAAGGGTCACACTGCCCTTGAATCAGCAAGGTGGACTGGAAGGAAATTTGTGCTGTGTTTCACTAGTTCTCTGCATGCCCTTGAATCAGTGGTGCAGATCTCTGGGATGTTCACTGGTTCTCTGCTTGCCCTCAAATGGGTGGTGCAGATCTCCAGTGGGAGAGGCATTGTGTCTTTTTGTCTCCCTGCCCTTGAATTGGTGTTGGGGACTACTCAGACGCCTTCTCAATCTGCACCTTTGATTAGTCATGGGGTGGTTCTCATCCCTTCTCTCTTCCTTTGGACGTCCACTTCAAGATTTCCTTCATATTCTCCTCTTTGGTTTTGATGTTGTCATCTCCTTGCGTCTTTGGGTTCAGCGCACTCACTTCCTCAATGGCTGTTGCATCTTGTTCAATTTTGCTAAATTCAGACAGTAAATTTATATCCCATATTTCAGGGTCATATATATATATTTATCTCTTGCTGCACGCCTTGGCAGCACTCTTTTTTGTATATTTTCATTGCTGATATTTGCTTTGAATTCTTTGTCAAAGCCTTCCTCTGGCAGAATATCTAATTCACTCATATTGTATACACTCTCATTACCATTCATGCAACTTATTTTAAACTCAGCATTTTAATCTAATATTGATTATTCACTATCTGCTGTCACTTGTTTTAGGTTCTGGAAATGCAGTAATCTATCATTATTTAACATGTACTCATTATTTGGTAATACTTGCATTATTTTATATGGATCTGACCAAACTGTTTTTAACTTTTGGACCTGGTTTGTGTCTGTTAATTTCATAGGTGTGGATGTGTAAACAGTGTCGCCTATCTTATGTGCATGACCATAAATTTTTTTATTGTAGTTGCACTGTTATCTCACAGCTGATTTCTTCATGTTATGACACATTGTACTGATATCCTTCCTCATCTTTTGACAACATTTCTAGGTCTATGTGTATGATCTCATTGGGTTGTTTGTTATGAAGGAGACATTTTGTGCATTTATTTTTGTTATGAAGGAGACATTTTGTGCATTTATTAATTATTTCTTCTGTGACCTTCCATATTGCCATTGTGAAGAACCTTGCATTGAACGTGCTCTCCATTTGCGTGATGCCTAAGTGGCCCTTCTCGTGAATCTTCCTTACTAGTTCACATTTATAGTACTCTGGTATTGCAATCCTATCGTTTTGTCCTTCCACATATAGGAGTCTATTCCTGTTCCTTTTCCATCTGTACCTCTTGTAGTAGCTTGCAGTTAACTTCAATAGTTTCACACTTGGTTCCTGTAACTTCTTTATGATTTCACTTAATATCACGTCATCTTTCTGTTTTTCTATAATTTCATACTCTGATATCTCTTCCTTTATTGCAATTGGTAGCACTGCTTGTCCCTTCTTATCAACATTCATCTCTGGTAGCCCCTCATACTCTGTGTGTGATAAAAATTGAAACTGTTTCTTCTCTCCATCTTCCTTGGTTACAGCTCTCTGATATTCAGGAAGTGTGGTCCAGAAGTCCGCATTCATATGCAGTGTTCCTCTTCAGTGTTTGATCATGAAAGTGAACTTGTTTAGGTATTCAATCCATCTTGACACTATCCCTGATTTGTCACCTGAAAACTTCTTGAGACATGCCAATCCACTGTTGTCTGTATAGAGCCTGAACTGCCAGCCTATTAAGAAGTGCCAGCATCTCTAATTTTGTTGACCAGTAATTCTATTTGCTTGATTTCCCTACCATCCTTTAGTTGTCCCAGCTTTGCTCTGTTTTGTTGTAGTTGGGCGTGTTCAATGATGGCAACTTTCCTAGTTCTTCTTTTATCTTGTCTAGCTCCTACTGTACTTGGCCATGTTCAATGATTGTAATTTTGCCAGTTCATTAATTATCTTTTCTAGTTCTTCGTGTATCTTGTCTAGTACATACAAATGCCATATATATCCATTTGTACAAGCCATATGGAGTTATGAACACCGTCTTCTCTATATTAAGTACTTGTGTTTGCTTGCCTCATATAGCATGTCCTCTATCCTGGGCAGCGGGTATGAATCCATTTTTGTTACTTTGTTCAGCTTCTGGAAGTCTCTTGCATAGCCTGTGTTTGTCTCCCTGCTTCATGAACACTGTTGGTGCAGCATATGGACTTTCACTGGGTCATATTATTTTGTTGTCAATTAATTCATTGGTCCCCTTTTTGTTCGTTTGTCAGTGTGCTCTCACCTTGCTGGCAACTTTATTTGCTTGTTTGTTGTTGTAATGATCCTGTGTGTTTTGCCTATCACTTGTCCTACACTTATTTCTCCATAATTGAATATCTGTTTGTGTCTCTCTAGCACCTATTGAAGTTGTTGTAATTGTGCTCTGCTCAAATGTTGGTATTCCTGCTCCAACAGTTTGGGTATCTTGTAGTGATCTTCTTTGACTTTCATCCCTCTGCCCTTGAGTCAGCTGTGGGGAGTACTTGCTACATTGATGGTTTTCGTCTACTCTCCCTCAAGTCAGCAGTGTGGAGTACTGTAGAATCTTGCCATTGTATTTTTCACACTTATCTCAGAGTAATTTATTACTTTTCATAATTGATACAACAAGTAAACTTGACAAGCTCCCAATTCTCTCCTTCCAAATGAATGTTTGTTTGATTAACTTAAATTAATAAACATTAGCTTTTCTAAATGTATAACTCACAACAACTCATTTAGATAAAGAGTGATAAATGGAAGACAGGTACAACACCTGAAGAGCTGCCATGTGATTCCAGATACATATTGATCAGTTACAGCTATAGCTTGCACTTGAACTTTGTCAGGAAAACCATTGATGGAATTGATGTGTGAATAGGAAACTCAGTGATTGGGTACTTGTGACTGCTTAGGAATTTAGTGTATTGAATGATTTTGTTATTGTGCATTTGTAAAGATAACCAAATACAGCAACCATGATGCTTTAGTTTGTTATCAAGCCTTACATATAATAGCCCTACATATATATAATCAATGCTGTCGGCAAGAAAGCAAATGCATTAGTCAGCCATAGGTATATGAGATAAAACAATTAGCAACTTAGATCAAATACCAAAGTAATAATAACTATTAGGTAAAAGCATGAGCTAACTAAATTCAGTACTGAATAACCAACTGTAATATAAAACCATAAATGAACTAGAATTCAAGGATAGGGTAATAACCATGTAGAGCAAAGTAAATAGAATCATAATAATTGACAAGCAACAAGGAGTAGAAAAGCTATAATGGAGAAAAACCCTTATACCTATTTGTAACCTAAAAGCACTGTAAGGAAATTACAGCTATTGCCCTCACTGCCTTTGAATAGCTGTTTGTGAGGCTGCTCCAGCATTCCTTTAAACGGATGTGGGAACCACTGTACAATTACCTCTAGTACTTAAATGTTTAGCTTTCCATAAATTATGAAATAACCTGACAAGAGAAGAAATAAATCCAAACTAAATTCGTTCATCAATAATCTCAACATTTGTAACATATTTATAGCACTTTGTAGTAAATAATCAAATACTTGACTAGTACCTGTTTGATCGACTCTTGTTTACAATTTTCCCTTGTAATTTAGTTCTGCTATTAATTACGCAATGTCAGCGTTAATTAGAGTACGCTGTTTGGCCATCTTTGTTTTTGCCAAATACTGTCGTGCACAATTTAAATATAAACTGCATAAAACAATTTACAAATCAAATAATCGATCATAATCATGTGTTTACATATTAATCATTATAATACTTTAGTCTTAGTTACATCCATCTTTTCTCTTATCTTGACCACACATGATTATCTGATGGATTATGCCACAATTGGTTTCACGTTGATTCAGTCTTTGACATTTAAAGGATTGTCATTGTTATTATTAACAAAAATAGTAAAACAATCAGTTCCTTTGACATTAAATGTCTAAAAAAAGAACAATACAATACAATATGTTTGAAATTTTGAAGGTCACTTTGCAGTCCGCCATTTCGTGTAGGATTCAGGTAAGATGCTGTGAATTTTGGGAAATTTCGGTTACAATCGGTTCTGGTTCCAACTTCTGCACCCGATGCCAACTGTGCAGTACAGGCGCAAAAAGAGAGTGCTGCCTAGTTGTCAGTTAAAAATTGATTACTGAGAAGTTCAAACCCATTGTTAAAATGGCATGAAACTTTCCCTGGGTAAGAACATCTCCGGTTTTGTTTGCATATTGTATAGAAACGCGCACTTATTGGTTTTTTTATTAGTGATATATAGTGCATTATATTTACTTCATATAGCGGGTAAAATAAAGTTATTAGAATCTTTTCCGGTATTTTGAGTAAATGAGTTTGACTCCTAAATTACAGAGAATTTTGCGTAAAACAAATCGTGAAAACTGCCAGTAAGTTAATGAAATTGTGGGTAAACAGAGTGACCACAATCTCTAAATTTGTTTTTCATTGTTATTTTGAAATAAGACTGCTTTCAAAACCGTACGTAACAAAATTAGAAGGTTCCAATTCTAGGGCTACAAGTGCTTCAGACCAACCTGGGTCCTTAAATTTTTAGTTTTGAGGAAATCAAAGCAGAACAATCTTCACACTAATAGTCAAATTTTCGAGAGAACGTTTGCAAACAGAATTTCTAAATAAACTCCGTAAAGACAAAATTGTTAGGAGTGTGGAAAGGAATAAACAGCAACGTAATAATTAATCAGAATCATTAGTACCCACCAGAAGATTTAATTTGTCACTCAAAAGGTTTACTTTTTGGGAAAGAATTGGCTTAGTCGTGATTGCAGAAATAAATCGCTTCAGAAATAGAGAGTTCCCAAGAAAGCAACAGTCTAACAAAACGAGTTTCCAACATAGGACAGAAAAGTAGAGTTATACATCAAGACCCTAGTACTGTTGGATTCCTTGCACCCAAAATAGAGATCTCATATAAGAATATGTATGAAAAATTTACTGCAAAGATCTTACCTCACAGCCTACATAAATACTGCAGTTTAATAATATTAAGAATACGTAAAGTATATCTAAGTAAAATTCATTGGATTGTACTTGTCACATTCCAAATAAATTTAATCCGAATGCTTTCTAATTAAAATGTATTTTACTTTACTTATTAAATTAACAGTTTGCCTACTTTAAGGTAGTGTCGATCAGCCTAATGATTTTTCAACATCAAGTGAATTTAACAAATGAATGTAAAATTTGTAAAATTCAATTTACTCTTTTTTAATGTAAATAACTATGTGGCAGAGATTAAAAATATATCACATGTCTTTCATACTTTTTTACTGAATATATATATATATATATATATATATATATGAACAATTTTTCTGGAATAAATTTCTAGTTTTATTATCATTGCTACAAATAGCAGATTCTTTTTGTTTAAGTAATTTTAGCGTTCTAGTAAGAAATGAGAGGAGGCTATTGCTAACAAAAACTTAATGTAGCAAGTCCTCAGTGTTATTATTAGTCTCATAAAAAATCTGCCAATCTGTATTTTTAAAATGATTACTGCACTTCGTCATTATTTACAACTACTGGTTTACACCAAGCTGCCTTAAGTCTTCTTATTTTAACATTGCAAACGAATGCTAAAATGCTAACAAATTTCATTATTTTTAAGAGGAGAAGTATTTGCACATCATATAGCAGACAGCATCAATAGTTTTATCATATATATAACAAGAACAATCCTTGGTTTCCAAACAGATCTATCAAGTTTCCCAAAACGCTTTGTGTCAATAATTTTGTCAAAATGTTAACTACCTCCTTTGAATTTTTTTAAACAATAAAATCCACTTACCTCAGGTCATCCATCAATTTTTGAGCATTTAATTTTTTTAATATTATCAAATTCTTTTTTGAAATGCTATGGGGTGGAACAAAGAAGTTCGTTTTTTCGAATACTTTAAATGCAGAAAATGCTGACAAACATAACACTAGATATTTCATGCTAAAAATCTTCTTAAAATCTTGCTAAAAATCAATATACTACCATGACAACAAGAGATGCTCGCGGAATTGTCAACAAAAGAGGAAAAAATCTTTTTTGTAATTGAATTGGTTCTATTTATAGAATTAGTAGTCTCAGTTCAATTCAAATTTAAGTGATAAATGTCTTTTAGGTACATGGACTTAAATAACTGCATGTGTCACTTAACCATATGCAGTCATTATTAAGGATGACTAAGAAACTATGTTGTTTGTTGGCCGCAAGCATTAGTAAGCTAATACCTATACTACATAGTTTTGGTCTAGCATGGATGCGAGCCCCCTTTGCAATAGCAGGCTCATTAATGCGTTCAACCAGGGTTGCATGTTGTGCACATGATGAACATGTCATATTTATTTCTATTTACTGTTTCAGCCACTAAAATAGTCTAAAATTGTACCTACTCCCGAGTTTCTTATATAAATGCAGTCTCATACCACAACCGCGTTTTAGAGTAGTCTGTAATTCATACACAATACATTCCTAAAGATTCCTTAAATCCATTAAAATTTGCCCGAAAAAGTACGCCTATATATTTAATGTTTGATACTGGTAATTGGGAATCCATTCTTGAACAACTGTAATGATCTAGAGTTTGCGAGTAGAATGTGAGTTAGCCTATTAAAAATGTTGTCAACCGCAATGACTGAGTCAAATCCTGATTAGGAAAGTCGCTCACTGTCCTATCAAGGAAGTTTACCTATTTGAGATTTCGTCAACTGTGTAAAAAACAATTACAAAAGATGTTCACTGCTCAATTCTGTTAAACTCGCTAACTGTTCTGCTCAAAAGTTTAAAATCAATTACAAAAGTCGTTAACCTTAACAACCGACTGAATTACCAATTACACCCAATGTCAATTTTATAATGTATGCCGCCTACGAACGTTTATGTTGAATGCGTAAATATTGTGAACATTACCATTTGCTAAGATTCAGCTCATTTATCTTTCCTCCAATCCTTATNTTTATAATGTATGCAGCCTACGAACGTTTATGTTGAATGCGTAAATATTGTGAACATTACCATTTGCTAAGATTCAGCTCATTTATCTTTCCTCCAATCCTTATTAAGCCATAAAGCCATAGCAGATTGTCAATTTGTGCTTACATGATATGATTTCCCGTTTGACTCATTTTCTTAACAACAAACTTTCCAACATGCTCGGCAGACACAAGGCTTTCACTAGAAGAGCAATACCGCGAGCTAATTTGTGTTTATGTTATTGTTCTTCCACCTTAAGATTTTTTAAGGGTTATTGTTTTTTATTATTGTAGTTGACTGTATTTAACCCTATTTCCACTAGGATTTTTCAATACCTGTGATGGTTTTCCCAAAAAATCTGAAAACACCACAAGATTGAGAATTGTCTCCCCTTTCTTTTTCGACTTAAATTCGCGACCTGTTCAATCGCGCTTTTGTTTGAAATCAGACAGTTTTTCATCAGAAAACAGAATATTTCAGGGTAGTTGTTGTTCCCATGGACATTAGACAACCTCATTATCTGATCACTAGGTATGAAATAATTTGAATATTTTTACAAAAATTGCATTTCTCATTGGAAAAAAATTCTTTTTTGCATGTACTTCAGGCACAAAGATAAGTGTTAGCACAAATGTTTATCATTGCATGAGCGGGCCCAACCCCATTTGTGTCCATGTAAAAAGCTTCCAGTATTTCTTTACAGACTCGTTTAAAACCGTTAAAAAATGCGGACAAATCAATTTAGTTACACTAGTGGAAATTTTGTTTAATGTAATTTTACATGGTTTTGATTCCTTGGTAGGATAGGTCTGGGGTGAATTAAAGGGGCAGAGCACAAAGTGCACATGGCAATACACCACTTGGAATTACTTATAGAATCCATAGTAGTTAAAGTAAACTTTTAGTTTATTATGTTTAGAATGAATTTAGAATTCAAACATTGATTTTCTACATCAAACAACACACTTCCTACAAAATATCAAAATCATAATGGAACATTTGCAACGAATACTGGAAAATATTGTAAGATTATCAAATGCAAATTGGAAAGAAAACCAAGAAGATTTTATAATCTGCTTTGACATGGAATTATGCAGGGGAAATGGCTTCATGGAAAGCATGACTTTTTTAGAAAACGAATATGACTGTGTGACCAAGTTTTCTGAAGCAGGGTTATTAACTGCAGTTTATCATGGTTGGAAAGAATGCTTGAAGAACTATAAAAATGATTTGTCGAATCAAATAGCTTTAAACAATTTAAAGGCAGTAACTGGCTTCTGCGTAGGACTTACGTTTTGCTCCGATCGCCTCAGTCTTGACATGTTTACCAAGAAAGAGAAAGTGTTTCACCTAGCCATGAAAACTCTCCAATACTTCGATCCAACTCAATTTAATGATGAGAATTCTGTTATTGTAATCAATAATATTGTAACATTTTTGAAAAATGCATGGTTTGGTTTGAAGGACAAACTTATTCCACTTTTATCAAAGCGTCTCGATGTTTTATTGCTGCAAATTATCCTAAATAAAAAACGAAAAGTACTTGAATGTCTTGGATTTCTACTCCGAAAAATCGATCTAAAAGATATAAAAGAAATGCATTCATACATTTCAACCCTATACAATTCAGTGACCTCCTTAAGTAATAAACAGCTAAGCTATAAGATTGCATGCCACAATAACATTACTAGCGTCATGAAGCTTGCAGATATGAGAAAAGAGCATTCAGAAATGTTGATAAAGAACTATTTCCTAGAATCAATGGCAACTTTGATATACTCATCATGCGAATCAGTGGAAATTGAAACAATCAATTGCCTTTTCGAAACAATATGGGATGCAACCAATGATGAGGTGTTTACAAAGTATTTTATAGCCACAAATTCAGTTCTATGTTTGCACATTTACACTTTATTGCACTTAAAAACTATTCGAACACCAGAGTCTGACAGAATAATTCGAATAGGTCTATCAATTTTAATAAATTGTCATATTGATAATCCGCTTGATCTTAAAACTGCTATAGAATCCGATCATGGGTTGGCATCTCTTGTTAAGCTTATAGAAGGTGACAATATTGAAATAAAAACTGCAACCTTAGATCTAATATCTCGCATTCTCGATCCTGAAGATACTAAGCATCTGAAACTTATTTCGGAATGCTTTGAATATATAATTGATCATATAAAGAAATGCTTAGACAATGAGGACCATGAAAGTACTACTGCTGGGGATGTTAGGATTCCTGCAAGAAATTATTTGAAAACCCTTCAAAGACTAAGTGTTAGTGAAACAGTGCAAAAGAAATTGCTGGAATTGGACATTATTGGAATAATTGAAGGGATCTTTGCATGTCCGAATCATGAAGAAGAAATTGAAAGTTGTGTTAAGATTTTGTGGACACTGAGCCCTTCTGAAGAAGCGCTGTATAAAGTAAATTCAAGCATTATCATCCAACAAGCGCTTGTTTTTCTAACAAACAAATCCACTGCAGCATATAAACCGCTGTCATCCACAAACATCAAAAATCGTGCTCAATTAGATAGAATGACTGAGAGCATTACCAATGCTAGACAAAGGTCTGATATTGAAGTTGCAGCTAGGAATGTTTTTGAGGAATATTTTACCAAGTTTCAAGAAGGAAGAACTAAGAAATTGAGGAGACAATCTCTTGTAGTTTGTAGTCATGTCGTTTGTAAATCTTCGCCAATTAATGAACTTACAGACATGCTGAAGATAGAAGGATTTAATGTTTGGGTGGCTAAACGAGAAAATACTTCTGATGAAATTATCATGAAAATTGATCAGGCATCCATAGTCCTAATTTGCATTGATTCTGACTACCAATCATCGCATGTGTACCAACGCCATGCCATAAGTGCATTCAGAAGAAAGCGAGAAATTGCCTTAATTTCATTTCAGAAGGAATTTGAATTAATAGGATGGGGTTCACTACTGTTTGGAATGACTCGCAAGTTTGACTTTTCAATAAATCTCGATAATGAGTTTCCGGAATTGATCAACTTTTTAAACAAAAGAATTACTAAAGCAATTAACTTAACTATTCGTCCAATGAATGACAACCAAACCGTTTTCTTATGCAAAGAAATGCCTCATGCCCCTTTAGAACAAGAGCGAACACGCCCATGGATCAAGAGTTTTGATACTCTCTCTGAAAATGATGTCAAGGAGTGGCTGGTAAGCAACAATATGGTTGAAATAGCAGAAAAGATCACTCCAATGAATGGATACCAGTTGGAAACTTTGGTGGAGCTTAAGAATGATAGCTACGATATATTCTGGTCTACTATGACCAATGATTTCCAGTTAAATGCAAAAGAATTGTTATTGTTTTCAGCAAGGTTACAAAAGCTTTGGTTTTCACTTGAAGTAAATCGTTGATAAGGAGTACAGTAAAATCATAGATGTATTATTGCTGTAATGATCAGCTGCTCTAAATTTACTAAAGAACTATTTGTTAGACCAGTGAAGATAAAAGAATTCCATTCGCATTTTTCAAATTTGTATGTTAATATTACTGTTTAATAGTTTATAAAATCTACTCAAGAGATGAATGATTTTGTAAGCTTGCTAAGTTTGACACACCACTATAATTGGTAAAAACTATGTGGTGCAAGCAATATATAGACATATATGGTATGTACATTATGTATTTACGTCATTTCTGTTTTTTGCATTATGTATGTATGCCAACTAATCTAATGTACTATATTCTTTGAACATATAATTTCTGAATTATATTAACTTAAGCGAAATAGCAACAAAAATACGACAATTTATGAGCTAGAAAAAACAGTTTCTTGACATTAGAAAAGCGACAATATGTCAAAATGACCTTTAAGCATTTTTTTGTTTGTTCATTTTTCACTCAGCCAAAGCATTATCAGGTACAAATACTTGAAATTATGTTGATTATCTTATTGAATATACTATTTGTAGAAATTATTTTTATATTCTATAGAATTAGCATTTGAAATATCAGATGTACATTTATTCTCAAGGAGTAATCGCTGCTCTAGTGTTATGGATAACGCGTCACATTGAGATACAAGAGTCGGGACCTTTTTTGATTCCCCCACCCCCGCACTAAAATTATTTTCATATAACATGGAATCTTTGCATTGGAAACCGGCTTGGTGACTTTGGTTCAAGGCTTAGGTCTATAAAATAATTAAAATTTACTTTTTACTTTTAAGGAGCATAGATTTGTGACTTTGGTTTAGGATTTAGGTCTATAAAAAATATTAATTTAGGTTTTTAGGTTTAGGCATTTAGATTAAGAAACACCAATTTCAGACTTTGGTTTAGGGCTTTGGTCTATAAAAAATTGGAATTTAGGTTAGGGTTGTGGTTAAAATTAGGGGAGGAATAGATCCTAAAAAGTGTAGAATAATCTGGTAGAATGAAGAACTACTTGGGAAATCTGGAAAAATGAAGAACTGACAGGGATTAAGGATAGGGTCATGCCTAAATATATATTTTCATTGCAAACATTCTATATTCTATGAAAATAATGTTTGTGTGCATGTGGGGTGAGGGGGAGGGGCACAAAAAAGATCCAAGAGTCGCTTAGTGTGTAATTGCATTTCCAAATCGGTTTGTTCTAGAAAAAAGGATTGCACAAACAATATTTACATATACGTACATCACGCATGTATCACTAAATCTAAATAAACGCACCATTTTAAGTCTGCACAATACATAAATATTGTTCCACTTATGCGCACCGCACTTTAAGTTAGTATTTTGACAACTGAAACGTTAACTTCTAATCGATTCATAGGTATAAATACAGTTGTGATCATAATAAGAGAGATGCGATATTTAACAAACCATAGTTCTCAGAGTAAAATTCGTCATTCTGCTTTTGTGAATCAAATTCACAATTTGTTTGCATTCCTTGGTCAAGTTTTTAGCTTTCATCCCATGGCCTTTCGTAATTTAGTAAACAACTTTTCATCAATATCTTTGGAGTGTAAAGTATATAAATACGTATAATGTCAAGAGAAAAGTTTCGGATTTGCATAATTTTTTATATCACTGTACTCTGAAATCAGTGGCGTACGCAAAGGGGGGACATGATGGAATTCTCCTCCCCCTTCAGGTTTTCAAAAATGATAAATCAAAAAAATTTCAATAAAATTAAAAAATTTTAAATCTAAGGTTGTGAAATGCAATTCTAGGGTCTCTTTTCTCAGAATTTTCAAAAATTTTCGGGGGTTTCACCCCGCTTTTTGTCATGAAAAAGATGCTCTCCCCGTCATAAAATCTTGTGCATGCCCCTGTCTTAAATTGTTCAAATTTTGGAATATACCTGCTTTACGAAAATTCTACTTAATAATATACTGTAAATAACATGTATGTCATTACTTTTTAGTTTCTGAATGCATTGATAGTTATATAGTTTAAAAATACAAACATTTCAAAGAAAAAACCCACAACTAAAACATCATTTTTTAGACTCGCAAATGCTAGTGAATTAGAAACCATAATAAAAAACTTAAATACAAATAAATCAACTGCATTTTATAATTTTCCAATCTTTCTTAATAAAAGCATTTTTCATATTTTTAGTGACCATCTGCTATTCGAATTTAACCAGTCTATTATTGACAACGAATTTCCGGAAATGTTTTAAAAATCAGATATAGGTCCTCTATTTAAAAAATAGGTGAGTTTCTAAAACGCAAAAAATTATAGACCAATTTGTATTGGCCATCCTTTTAGTAAACTGCTCGAAAAATTACTAAATAATCAAATAAACGCGAGTTCGAAATCTGAAAATATTCTCTCGAAAAAACAATTTGGTTTTCGTAATGGTTATAGCACTCAAGATTCAATTTAGCAATATCAGAACAAATATAATCTAATTTAGCCCTTAATAAATATAGTTGCGTTGCACTTCTTGATTTAAAAACAAGCTTTAAGCTCTATGAATTTTGACATATTGAAAAACAAACTAATATTTATAATTTTGATAACAAATCTATTAATTTAATAATGAACTTCCTTAAAAATCGACAACAACGAGTTATACTTAATGGGAAAAAATCAAAATATATTATTACTGACCGAGGAGTTCCACAGGTCACCCAAAATGTAAAAAATAGTAAAATTNAGGGGGGACATGATGGAATTCTCCTCCCCCTTCAGGTTTTCAAAAATGATAAATCAAAAAAATTTCAATAAAATTAAAAAATTTTAAATCTAAGGTTGTGAAATGCAATTCTAGGGTCTCTTTTCTCAGAATTTTCAAAAATTTTCGGGGGTTTCACCCCGCTTTTTGTCATGAAAAAGATGCTCTCCCCGTCATAAAATCTTGTGCATGCCCTTGTCTTAAATTGTTCAAATTTTGGAATATACCTGCTTTACGAAAATTCTACTTAATAATATACTGTAAATAACATGTATGTCATTACTTTTTAGTTTCTGAATGCATTGATAGTTATATAGTTTAAAAATACAAACATTTCAAAGAAAAAACCCACAACTAAAACATCATTTTTTAGACTCGCAAATGCTAGTGAATTAGAAACCATAATAAAAAACTTAAATACAAATAAATCAACTGCATTTTATAATTTTCCAATCTTTCTTAATAAAAGCATTTTTCATATTTTTAGTGACCATCTGCTATTCGAATTTAACCAGTCTATTATTGACAACGAATTTCCGGAAATGTTTTAAAAATCAGATATAGGTCCTCTATTTAAAAAATAGGTGAGTTTCTAAAACGCAAAAAATTATAGACCAATTTGTATTGGCCATCCTTTTAGTAAACTGCTCGAAAAATTACTAAATAATCAAATAAACGCGAGTTCGAAATCTGAAAATATTCTCTCGAAAAAACAATTTGGTTTTCGTAATGGTTATAGCACTCAAGATTCAATTTAGCAATATCAGAACAAATATAATCTAATTTAGCCCTTAATAAATATAGTTGCGTTGCACTTCTTGATTTAAAAACAAGCTTTAAGCTCTATGAATTTTGACATATTGAAAAACAAACTAATATTTATAATTTTGATAACAAATCTATTAATTTAATAATGAACTTCCTTAAAAATCGACAACAACGAGTTATACTTAATGGGAAAAAATCAAAATATATTATTACTGACCGAGGAGTTCCACAGGTCACCCAAAATGTAAAAAATAGTAAAATTTGTTAATATGCAGATGATGCCTGTCTTACCGTATAAGTACTAGTATAAATGCCTTTAATCCAACTGAAAATCTCCAAAATAGCATCGAAAATCTAACAAAATATTTCTCAAATAATCAACATAAGGTAAATATTCAAAAAACACAATTCATAATATTCATTCGTAAGACATACAGAAATCTCACAATAAATATAGAACTTAATATAAATCAGGTACAAATAAAGCAAAGCAAATCTATTAATTATTAGATGTTGAAATTGACAATTATTTAAATTTCGAACAATTCTTAATGAATAAAATTCATAAAATGGCTTCTGCAGTTAGGTATCTTTATCATCTTCGAAAGTTTTCAAACACATACTACAAACAATTAATAAATGCACTCTGCTGATTGCACTTTCAATACTGTTCATTCCTCTACAAATATAAATTCAAAATACCCCTCTCCTTTTGTCTAAACCTTCAATATTGGTCCCTAAAACACTCAATTTCGTGTAAAAACATGACAATACAGCCTACTATCGATTAAAATACAAACTACTATCCCTTACTACCAAATTCAAATGCATATGTTATCCATAATATTTAAATTCAAATTTGGTCAAGTTCCATTTCATTTCTAAAACAATATACGTATTTAATTTAAAAAAATCTCAACATTCTTTATGAACAGATAAACAATATAATAGTTTTCACCATACAGCAACTAAGATATGGAAAAAATTAGATCACGAAATTTTAATCGAAAAAAAATTACAAGAAATTCAGGAAAAAATTACGAACATTCCTTTTCAATAGAGAATGCATTTTTAACGACCGCAACACACTACACTCATTCGAAGGTTTTGTATAGCACTAAAATCTCACACACAAATTTATATTATATATATTATATTATTATTTGTAAATATATGTAGCTTTGTATTATAAGCTTCATGTTGGTATCCTTCTCAGCTCGGGGATCTCGCCAGTTCCCAGAGAGTTGACGAGCTTTCCTCAGGACTCTAGCTGTTCCTAACAATGCTGCCTTCTGTGCTACTGCTCCTCCCCATTTTGGTACTCCCAACTCCTCCAAGTATCTCGTATGCTTTTTACTCACTGCTCCTAGTGCTCCTACAACTACCGGGACTATTTCAACTTTCTTTAACTTCCACAGATTTTCTATTTCCTTTGCCAACTTCCTGTACTTGTCTATCTTCTCTTTCTCCCTGCTTTCTACATTTCTGTCATTTGGTACTGCTATGTCTATCACTGTTCCAATTCTTTTCTATTTGTCTACCACTATTATGTCTGGCCTCCGTGCTTCTATTACCTTGCTTGTCTGTATGTTGAAGTTCCACAGTATCTTAACCTTATTATTCTCTATGACTCCTTGTGGCTTGTGCTCATACCACTTGTCTCCTGTTTCTAACCCATGCTGCCTGCTCAAGCTCCAATGTACCATTCGTCCCACCTTGTCATGCCTGAACTTATACTCATTCTGCGCAAAATTCTCACACCCTGCTATCAGATTATCTACTGTCTCCGCCTCTTTCTTACATAGCCTACACTTATCACTTACTTCTACTCTTCTGTCTATATGCTTCTTCACCCAGTTTGTTCTTATTGCTTGCTCGTGTGATGCCATTATCAGTGCTTCTGTTTCTCTCTTTAGTACTGCCTTCTTTAACCACTTGTTGCTTCCTTCTCTGTCACATTTTCTGTGTTCCTCCAGTATTCTCCATGCATTGCCTTCTGCTTATACCTTGTTTGTTTCTATGATTCCATCCTAATCTGGTATGCTGTCTTTCCTTTACTCTCAGTTCTTATCTTCCTTAATTCCTTAGTGACCTCCAATAGTGACCCTCTAGGTTGTGCTTCTACGTATTCCTTTAGCCCTAGCGCTTCCGCTTCTACAGTTTCCTCCACACTTAGCAGTCCTTTCCCTCCTTTATGTATTGCGATGTACAACCTATCAACATCTCCATTTAAGTTGAATGCTCTATCTGCTGCTAGTATCTTCCTTGTCTCCCTGTCTAGCTCTTTGAGTTCATTCTTGTTGCACCTAACTATTCCTGCTGAATATCTCAACACTGGTATCGAGCATGTATTAATTGCTTTTAGACTATTCTTCTCATTCAATGCTGACTTCTGTGGTACTTTCCTTAATCTCCTCTTGTATTCGTTTCTTAGCCTCATCTTCATTTCCTCATGATCTGTTCTGTCCCTCTCTATCACTCCTAAGTACTTGTAACCCTCTTTGACTTCCTCAATCTTATCCCCACTGCTCGTCTTTATACCATCCCCATCCATACACTTACCTCTAGTCATTGTCACTGCCGCACACTTTCCTAATCCAAATTCGAACCCTGAAACTCTGCCACTGGTCTATTAACAACTGATCTTTGCATCCTCTCGTCTTTGTCCTACATCCCTTCTGCTCCTCTGGTATCAACCTGTTCTGTTCTGAGTAACTTTCCAGCCCACTTGAAATCAGAGGTTAGCAATTTCCAAGTTGTTGGCAAACATGTTATTGGCCTGATTTTGCTTGCCTTTCTTTGGGTCCTTCTGTATCAGAAATTTCCTTCCCACTGCCATCCACTCTGGGCACCCACTCACCACACACTCGTCCAATGCTACTGCGAGTCTCTCATGAACACTTGTGAACTTCTTCAGCCAATACCCATGTACCTCCTCTCTCTGGCGCCTTCCAGTTCTTCATCTTCTTTAGAGACTCCTTCAACTTTGCAGTTTTCATTACTTCTTCTTATTGCCTGAATGCCTTCTGCATTTGCTCACTCTCTACCTCTGGTCCCGCACTTCTCCATATATTTTCCCAGAACCTTACGGCGTCTTCGCCTGCTCTAGCTGTAGCCTTTTCTCCTGCATCTAGTTCTTTGTAGAATCTTCTTTCTTGAATCTCAAACTTCATATTGTCTCTTGCCTGCTTTGCCCTTGCCCTATATTTTCTCAGTTTCTCAGCTTCTGCAACTAATCTCTGCTTAAGCTCTTCTTTTGCAGTTTCTATAGTCTTCCCATTACCTACCTTGCACCTGTCCTGTACCCTTTTACTTGTCCCTATCTTCCCTATTTGCTGCCTAATCTTTGCCACTTTATTCTCAATTCTTCTCTCCCATGCTGGCCTTCTGTCTCCCTTATCTTCTTCATATCCATGCCTATGCCTACATTCTTCAGCACCTCCCATGCGCCTGCATACACTAACCTGTTTATCTCTGTTACACTCTTAGCATCTATTCTTTCTAATACTTTGTTAACCTTTGCTGTCTCTACTTCTAACTTGCTTCTCTTAATGCCTCGTGGTACTGGCAACCTACTTCTGTCTTCTATTTCTTTCTTCATCCTTTCCTTGATTGCTGCCTCTGTTTCTACAGCTG
>CABFPE010000058.1:1887635-1910621 GCA_900660155.1 Hofstenia miamia | reverse complement strand
CAAAATCAGTCCACTCATTTTATTCGCGTATTCCTTGTTTCAAATGAATAACTGATAGAACCGAAACTGAACTGAATACATGTAATGACACCATTCACTCCATTTGCACTGTAGAAAATANACATTCCACAGTATCTCCCCTTGCGTGGGCCACTGGTTCGACTCTTATATCAAGCTATATTATTTTCCAATTAATCTTGAACTTCTTGGCTACCTTTAAAGCAGGGTTGGCTGATTTTAAACAGGAGAGTTTTAAAACATGTTTTAAAACGTTTGTTTCTTTCCACTGTTTTTTCCAAAATCAGTCCACTCATTTTATTCGCGTATTCCTTGTTTCAAATGAATAACTGATAGAACCGAAACTGAACTGAATACATGTAATGACACCATTCACTCCATTTGCACTGTAGAAAATAATTGAGAGGCTATTACATAAATCAAGCGTAAAGAAAATCCCTGTTTTATCCGCTAGGGCAAGTGCTGTGAGATTCAACATCAAATCTAATTGGATAATAATTTTACGTGTACCGATGAGAGCATTACTCATTTGCGTTTTATCTGTAATACACAAATACACTGCTGTACAGTAATCTCCCGCTTAAGTCCGCACCCGTTTAAGTCCGCATCCCAGTTAAGTCCGCAAAAAAATCTCAAAAAATCGGGATTCAAGTTTATCAAAAAGAATTTTTTTTCACTTTTTGTACAATACAACTTGTCAAAATCTGCACGAGTACTATGCACTCTGCTATATAATGTCACAAGAAACTAAAAGCACAACAAACGCATTGACAACAGTAAAGGTATTTAATGTCATTTCTAATGTTCACTGATGTTTAAACATATCATGCATCGTCAACTGCTGCATATTTTGCACATTTTTGTGCTTTGCTTCCAGTGCTACACGACGTAGAGTTTTTTGAAAACTTTCAAATGTCCTTCTCAAATTGTCGTAACTATCTCCTGCTATGGCTTGCACATCTTGGCACAACAACTGGTCCTCAATTTCGAGCGTCTTTTTATAAAGGTGTTCAAAGCCACCAAAAATTACGTCGGTCTCCATTGATGTGCAGTCATCATTTTCGCCAGTGTGATTGCTTGATTCTTCGGAAGCGTCATCTTTTTCCGTTTGCATTGTAACCAGCACCTCATTAACATCTTCCAAGATCACCTGTGTATACTCT
The DNA here is from genome assembly GCA_900660155.1 of Hofstenia miamia. Classification (NCBI taxonomy): domain Eukaryota; kingdom Metazoa; phylum Xenacoelomorpha; order Acoela; family Hofsteniidae; genus Hofstenia; species Hofstenia miamia. The sequence continues at coordinate 1,909,440 of CABFPE010000058.1, read as the reverse complement.
TCGTTATTTTCGTCATCAACGTGGTCAAAATCTTCTAGTTCTTTTTGGTCAATTGCAATATTCAAAGACTTCAAACTGTGCAAAAGGTCAGCCATCAAGTCGACATCTTCAACAACGCCACATTCCAAAGGTAATAATTCAGCCTTTTTGAAAGAGTTTTTTATGGCTGATTCCGATATCGAATCCCATGCACGGTTGACATAGTTTGCTGCATCCAGCAGATGAGCAGGTTTGCCATAGTCAACACCTGCTGCCCCTCTGGGTAACCTTTTTGCTTGTTCTTGCTTGCGTTCCTTCAAAGTATTGTCTAGCTCATAAAAGCTAAGAACATCCTTAAGATACAGGTACCTGTACCTTTTCTTTAATGCTGCAATGATACCCATATCACATGGTTGTTTCCAGCTAGTGCAGTTGGGAGGGAAAAATGCCACCTTAACGTTGTTTCTTTCAAAAGCAGAAAAATGACCAGGAGCATTGTCCATTAACAATAGAACCCGGCGACCTGTTCTCTTCTTCACTTCAGGATAAAACACCTCATTAAACCATTTCCAACATGTGTCGACATCCATCCATGCTTTGCCCTGACTCAGATACTTTAAAGGCCATTTTCGATTCTTGATACAAGCCGGAAATTTTGGTTTCCCAATCAATGCACAAGGAACTTTATGAGTTCCTGTGGCATTTGCACAAACAACCAGTGACAATCGTTCTTTAGCTTTCTTTTTACCTCGAGTAGTGCTGACATCTTCAGATGGCCTTAGCAAGGTGTATCTAGGCAGGAGCCGAAAAAACAAGCCAGTTTCATCCATATTATAGACATTCTCGGGATCATACTGGGCGATAGTAGCATACAAATCATTTAAGGCAGCTAGTAGCTCAGGGTTTTCTTTATCAACTTCTGCTCCTTCACCGTGAAGAAGAACTTTTTGTAATCCCTTTCGAGCTCTGAATCGGCTAAGCCACTGCCACGAAGCCTTAAAGTCATTCTCTGATATCGAGAGCTGTTCAGCGATTTGCTTTGCTTTTAAAATCGCCAATGAAGGTGGAACCGGAAGACTTGCGCGGCGCATGCTATCAACCCAAAGATACAGCATATCTTCTAATTCAGAAAATCGACCCACAGATGCTCGAAATTGTTTTCTTTTACTTTCTTCTGACATCAGAGCAGATCGTTTTCGAATAGCTTCTCTATTTTCCCAAACCTTTCGAATAGCTTTTTCATCTACGTCGTACTTTCGTGCAAGACTTCGCTTACTAGGGTGGCCTGGGTCACTCAATGCAGTAATAATTTCCAGTCTCTGAGATTCACTTAAACGCTTGCCTTTTCCTGACATTTCGTGTAGTTAAAATTTCAGTATTAAGCTTAATTTACTACTGTGCTGTAGCACCTTCACTTCACGCGTTATAATCAAATGGAGCAACGCTGATTTTAATTTATTGCCTGTCCGCTGCCTGTCCGCTTTTGTGCTCACGTGATCTCGCACTTGGTCTTTGATCTTTTCCTCCCGCTTGGTCTTTGATCTTTTCCTCCCGCTTGGTCTTTGATCTTTTCCTTGCCTTTTTGGTATGCGTCTTGTATACTGGAATGCCAGATTGTCAACCCCTATGACTGCACAAGAGAAGACCTTGATAAATACAGTACAATATCAAAGCAAAAGACCTGATCCGAAGCGTTATGGACCGACTCTGAAGACACGAGAAGAAGAATTACTGTACAGTTAATTAGTTAATTAATGTCAGGTTTGACAGAAATCTCAAAGACGTGTTAAAATGTCCATTAGCACAACGTGAATTATAATTTTCAAAGACGTGTAAAAACGCACTAATTATTATGACTTAAAAGAGTTTATTGTGCTGAGAAGTAGCCTATTTTCTTTGCGCTACCTACTGAACTGTGTGTACCAGAAAAAAAAAACTAAAAACGTTAAGTCCGCACCTACCAGGTAAGTCCGCACAAGCCTATAAGATTCAATTTGCGGACTTAAGCGGGAGATTACTGTAATGCCTAGCATTTTGTCTTCGTTCTCTGAATGATGCCTCTAAATAATTCAATTTTTGAAAATAACGTTCAAAACTTATTTTTTGTTTTTTATCAATAAAAATCTTTTTTTCAACCCTGCTTTAAAGAGGTCGGACCTTTTAACCACAATTTTCCACAATTTCTTTAAGCCTATGAAATCATTTGAAAATGTTCGAATATTGAAACATCTGTGGTGCTCCTACTTTTAGGGAATAATTGTAACGAAAATTATTACTGTGTCTGAATTACGTGATTGTATTACCTTTTTCAATGAGAAATCCAATTTAAGAAACATTCAAACCTGTCTCATTCTGAGTATTCAAATAAGATGTAAGCAGGGAGGGATTTAGGGGTTGGGCGGCGCCACCCTTTGGCTGCGTTAAAAGGATGCGCAATTTATAATTTTAAAATAATATGCTTATCCGTTTATTGGCAGTGTTTATTTCAACATAAAAATTAAAATGTATCTCATGAATTTTAGATACTGCTGTTAATCAACTCATCTTATGATTCCGTACTTATTATTTAAGTAATCTATTATAAACTCAAAGTTATATCAAATCGCCCACCCGTTTGGAAGTTCCTACATCCGTCCCTGGATATAAGGCCAATTTTAAGATCAACTAACCTTAACTGTTTGTTTCTGTAGATAGACTGCCAAAGCCCTTCACTTTTTTATCCTAAATCAACCACTATTCCTTTAAATGTATTATTTTAAAAATAGGAGTAGTACATCAGCAACTAAAGCAGTTGAGGTAAAATACAGTAGGGTTAGTAAACGCCCTCTTGTGTGTAATTACATCGTGTTTTAGGAAACCTTTTGAAATCTCTTCAATTAGCACAAGAAACATTTCCAACAATAAGTATTATGACAAAGTGAAATGCACAGGAAAAGGCTGCTACATTATTAAAATTCAATATTTGAAATTTGCAAATAATTTTAATAACCATTACAGATGTTGAAAATCGCCTTGGTTGTTTAAGATTTCATAGATTCCTTAAAATGCTTAGTCTTAGCTTAAAATTGTCAAGAAAATGAAAGACCTTTAAAACTTAAATTGGTGACAATTTCTACGCGTTGTTACAATGTGAAATAACATGTTCACATATAGCATTAATTTTGATAGTTAACCATTTTTGCTTTCTCGCAATTTTTTATTTTCTTAAACGTAATAGTGTGGTAACCGCTTCCATTTTTCACAAAATCTTTAAGTAGGCCCGAGACCTTTTGATGTCACTAGATCGAAACGTACATTAATCACTATTGCTTTAAGACAGCAAAAGATAAAAACTAAATATGACATCACCCACCGCACATAGCCGAAGCAATCATAACTTGTAACATTAACAGCTTTAATTGACATCTTGATTGACAGTACACAAGCCTGATATTCTAACACCTAAAACAGCATGCCAGTAGTAATTGGTTTAGCCAATTTTCTAATCCGGATTAACATTTTAGAATATATTTTAAGTTTAAGTACTTTTAGCATTTTGAAAACAGTTTTAAAACAAATTTAGGCTGTTTTCATTTTCAAGCTATAAATTAGGGCTTTGATCCTAAATTTGCTGTAATCAAACCCTGCATATATTTGAACTAATTTTGAAACTGTTTAATTTAACAAGAAGAAATCTGCACTTGCTATTTGAAAGCTTTCTCTTTCGTAAATACATTAGTCTTGCATTTGCTCACGTCACAGAGCAATTACAGAATGCATTGTGCTTTAAATTTAAATTCCAATGTCGATAGTCGAACGATTTTATAAAAATCCGTAATATTGTTAGCAGGTAAATTCCTGTATTATTTAAAATTTACTTTTGACCGTTAGGTGAGATTTGTGATTTGATTCGCAATGAACGCTTAAACGAAGCCCGGTTTAATGCAAAATGCTTGCCAAATGTAATTAACATCTTAGTAACAAATACTAAATTCCCACCATAATCAGTCTACACTAAGGTAATGAAGTTTAGTTTTGGAAATTACATACAATCCTTTTATTGTTTTCTAATCATGCAAATTTAATACTGTGTTTTATAAATGTAATTTTGCAGTAGCAATTACTACAATTACAAACTCAAAAAGGAAGAACATTATACCATTAATAAAATGTATCAATTAATTATAAATTGAATATTTCTATTGACTTTTCATTTGTGAAATTCTTCGCATTGATCAATATCAGTATTTAGATCAATATAATTTGCCAATTTTGTAATACTAAGAAAAACGTTAGTTTTTAGTTGCGCTTCTCTTGAAAAATGCTTTGTTCAAGAATGTTAAGACTTAAGTTTATAATATAACGCTGTGGCTTTTAAACCTCATTTTGCTAGCCCATACTAACAAGCTAAAAAAGTTCATTTATTGTGTGAAATTTTTCATAAGTAAAAATGACCTTGGGAAAAAATCAAGGGATCATGCAGGGTGGGCCAGAAGTTAGGTGGCAATACCAAAAATGTAATTTTTTAATGTAAATTAAGCATTTATTCAGTTTATATACGTTCACTGTAATGTAATTAATAATAAATGATCCTTTTATTTACAAATACTTAAATTGTCCACCATTTACCAGTGTTTGTTAAATTTGTAGGTGAGTGATTGAGTATCACTGCCCCCTAACTTTTGGCCCACCCTGTATAATTAATTCTTTAAAAATTCTCATTTTTTGCTTTAAGTGTTCTTTTAGGTGCATGTATTTTCAACTCATAAAATAAGTATACCGGAAAAGTGTTTATTTAGAAGGAATTGCTTTTAAACGTAGGCATATTTTTAACATTGATTGACTGTTAGTATTTAAATTACAAGGTCGCGAGAATGAAAATGCTTCTGGCATTCTTTAGCAAGTGTTTAGCCACTGATAACAGAATATTACATTTCTGTGCCGTTTTCTCCACGTTCAGACCGAGGGTGGCGTGGTGTTATTTGATATCATTGGACTGGTGTTTTGTAATCGTTATCTAACAAACTTTATTCAAAGTAAAAATTAACATTTAATGCAATATCTGCAGACTTTGCAGTTAAACTGAACTCGTATTGCAGAGCCGCAAAACGTCTAAATATATTGAACAAATACTAATTCAACAGTTCTTCAAATGCGTTGAGGTGCATTAATTAGAAAAATTTGCCAATTAATCGGTTCTTTATTAAAGTTAATTAAAAAAATTATATGCATTTTCTTAATATTGTTGGAGCTCTACTGTTCCTTCCTTTGAATAAGCGCTTGATAATTGATATATGGAATTCATCTTTAGCTATTGTACTATAACAATTTATCGAAATATGATAAGTGTCTAAATATGTTTGAATGCGTTTCATTATTGAAAATTAACTGAATAGCTGTTGATAGATACTGATACTGGAGTGCTATTTACATTCTTAATAAATTAAGATCACTATTTACACAGAAGATTCTTTGTGTAGTCAATTGATTTTCAAGTGGGCGTGCCACTTGCTTCGAAATTTGCATAAATAATTACTTTGCGTGCACTGCTTTAATTACGATTTTTATGCATAAATTATGTTATATTTATTTAGATATTCCTTCGTCTGAGATTGAAAATGCCTAACTATAACGTTGCTGAGCAGCTTAAAAAAATCAATAGCATCAAAAAAGAATTTCCAAATAATATTGGTGTAGCCGTTTTTGATGAGGCCTACTTCAATACCCTCACCGATAACAATAAGCAGCGACTTCTTCAAATTCTTAACTCAGGCATTGAGAATCCCAACTCTCAAACTGGTTGTTATGCCATGCAGCCTACTGATTATGATGACTTCAAACCATTTTTCTCTAAGGTTTTGGAGAAATATCATAAGGTAGATCTCTCTAAGAAGAAGCATGAAAACAACTGGAATCTTGTTGGTATTGAAGGCCTGCCATCTGATGGTAAGTTAGATGTTAGCAAAATCGGTTTACCTGCTCTTTCAATGAGAGTTAGAGTCGGAAGAAATCTACAAGCATATCCTCTCCCCGGAGCTATGACTCAAGAAGACAGGCAAAATATGGAAAATGACATGTGCGTTGTATTCGATAAGCTGATTAAGGATCCTGCGTATGGAGGTGAATATGTATCATTGACACCTGGTCATAAACATAAAATTTCTGATCAACGCTACGACGAATTAGTGAAAGCTCACATTATGTTTAAAGACATGTCTGCTGATACTTATCTTAACACAGCTGGTATTTCTGATCATTGGCCATATGGTCGTGGCTGTTATATTTCTGCCGATAAAGGTGCTATTGTTTGGGTTGGTGAAGAAGACCATCTTAGAATTATGTCAATGAAAGTGTCGACTGTGATTAATGATGTCTTTGACCGATTGAAGGGCATTGTTGATGTCATTGAACAATGCATTAAAGGTGGTTGTGCCAAGTCCCCTGAATTTGGTGTAATTACATCTTGCCCAACTAATATGGGTACCGGTATGCGTGCATCAGTCCATATTAAGCTGCCCAAACTTACTGCTGGTGGTTCTGATGAAAAAGCTAAGAAAATTTGCAAGGATTTCGGGCTATCCGTTCGTGGATTGGGTGGTGAGCACACTCCAATTGGTGCAGATGGTACCGTTGATATTTCTCCATCTGCTAGATTTTGCATTAGCGAAGCCGAAATTGTTACTGCACTTTATAAAGGTGTGCAAAAAGTAAAGGCCGAAGAAGATAAGCTTTAAGTTTATTAGTAAATTGTTAAGTTTTTTCACATTTAATATTCATCACCGTGTGAACTATATTTGCATTTAGTTTAATAAAAGTTTGAGGCTGGTAATCGTGCATTTTTATTGCATATAAGAATGCTTAGTTAAAATATAATATATTTTTCCTAACATTTCGTTGTTGGCGGTCTAAATTTGATATAACAGCGCTTATTTTCACTTCCTAGTGCAATTTTTTTCAAGAACGTTTTTGCTATGTAAAAGCATTCTCAAACTTCATATTTTTTTTTGAAAATATTTATGATTCTGTTAGTCTACTCAATACAAGTCTATAAATAAGATGACGTAATTAGCATAACAATTCTGGTAAGGAACCAACAATATGAAACTTCAAAGTCCCAAAATTTAAAGACGTGTGCTTTGATACAACGATTTTATCATCAAATGAGTACATAAATGCATGTAAGTCAACAGTTTGTTACAAGGATTGCGCTTCAAATGCAATGATATTTTCTAATACTCAAATTACATTTAGATTTTTAATCAAAATCTATGTTCCAAAAACATTTAAATTGCTGATTTGAGAAATATTTTAAATTTCGATTGGAGGCTTGTGCAGGCAATATTTTAACATATTTTCATACAATTAAACTAAAGATTGTAATAATCATATACACATACATCATTTTAAGATATGAATTTGAACGGCATTGCAAATCTAATTAAGTGTGCTTATTAACAATCCTCACCTGAAGCTAATGTAAATTAATGATTACATTTTTTGATCAATTCAAAAATTTGAAGTTATTGTGAAGCATTGTTAATCCGCAAACTAGTCAAACTGAGCATAGTAACAACAACAAATTACTATATTCACCTTGCGGCGATCAAAACAAATACAATTTAAAAAATAAAATAATGCTAAAAATGTTAATAAAAGCAGGAAGAATAATATATAAGAAAAGAACACGGATTATCAAAATTGAAGTGAGGCTCAAGAGGACCAGACTATGGAGTAGAGAGATAACTTACGTTTAGAAGATGAGAGAACGTAAGTGATGGAGCAATTTCAGGTAAGAATAAGAATAATGCGCATAAAGAATTTTGTGAGTGCCTGTAGAATGAAAAGGATTAAATTTAAAGTAGTCAAATGGATCAAGATCATATTGTTCAAATAAACGATATTGTTTTAGGAGCTTAATTAAACTTAATAAGAACATGCAGATATATTTCGACTTAGTCATCGTCAGTTTTGCAAATTATTTCCTCTAAATTTATTAGATTTTACAGTAATAATTATAATTTTCTAAATATTAAAAAGTGGCAAGTTTAGTTTATAAATACTTTTCTTTTTTGTTCAAACTTTGCTTAATTTAAAAATTATATAGAGTATTTTTATAAAATCCTTGCAAATAAGTTTGAACACAAAGAAGACTATATTTATAAATTAAACTTGCCACTATTTTAAATTTAAAAAATTATAATTATTGTAAAATCTAGTAAATTTAGAGAATAATTTTTAAAACTGACGATGACTTTGTAAGTAGAAATATATCTGCATGTTCTTATTAAGTTTAAACAAACGATAGTTGAAGAAAAGATCAATATCTTGAAGCTGAAGTGAACGGGGTAATAAATTAATCGAAAATAGTGCGGAATTGTAGGAAAAGGGGAGAAATCCACTTAACACCTCGTTGAAAACTCTTCTCAACTGAGTAAAGAAGTGCGTGGAATAGGCCAAGGAGAGCCATATGAAAAGATAGTGAATGAAATCGGGAGGTCGAGATTTCTTTGGGCCAATACGGGTGGAGAGGAATGTTACGCTGGATAGCAAACAAAGAGGATGTAGCTTTCTTAAGTTTGAAGTTGATATGAGAGGACTAAGTTGAGGAAGGATAGACGAAGACCAACGCAGGTATGTTCAGAATCATTAGAAGGCGGAGTAGAATCAAGAAGAAAAGTACTAGGGAAAGACGCAATGGAACAGCTTGCAGAATGAGATAAAAGGCATTTAGATTTAGTGGGTTATAATTCAAGATTATTAGAAGTCTATCAGTAGGCGATTGAATTATAGTGAAAGTCAGGACCAAAAGAGTAATTGTAGTGTCATCAGCATAGTGACTGCATTGCAAGGATGGGCACATAGAGGAAGATTATTAATTTACACAAGAAAGAGACGAATGGCAAACAGGAAACCTTAAGGCGCACCACTGTAAATAGAGACAGAAATAGGAATTAAACTGAGTAACTTGAAAAAGGCTAGATAAATAGTCAGAAGAGATTGATGAAAAGTCGGAAAAGATAATTGCTGCCTCTGTGTTTGTGTCAAAACAACTGTATACAGAGTTAAGGAGACAGTTAAGATGAGTAATTATCAAACGCCAAGGGCAGAAACTAGATTGATGGGAAAGGAAGGTTTTGATACGAGCTAAGAGAAATTTGAACAAAAGACGTTCAGAGACAATGGAAATCTTGTGAAGGAAGAGAGTGCGATAACTAATCACAAGCAGTTTGTTGAGGTCCTGACATTTCAAAATAGGAAATATGAAAACAGTTTTCCATTTAGAAGGAAATGTACAGGACAAGAGAATGTCAGTAAAAAGATATTGGAGGGGCAAGGCAAAGGCTGATACACATTTGCTGAGAATCATTAGAAGAATATCATCAGGTCCAATTAAGCCAATTAAGGTGGTAGATACCATTTAGATAAAATGAAATATCTGAAGCGGATAGAAGAAATTTTGCAGTTTTTATAAAAAAACTCAGATATCTGAAAACTTCACAACATAAAGAAGTCTCTCCTCCTTTGTTGTAAACCCTTCATGGCCGCTGTCTCATTGAGGTCCTGGGACTCCTGACTTTGTGTACGGTTGACTAAATGGGTTTGGGTGGTTCTATTACATAAAATGAAAGTTATTATTAGTTGTTCCACCCATTGTTTTTCGACATCACAATCAGCTGAACAGTTTATTACAAATGTCCAGCTTTGATTTCGAACATTCTCTTCAGTTTGGAAGGAACGTTTGATACATCCTAATGTAGCACCCTACAAAAGAAGACTTTCTTTTATTCAAAATTGCTGAGATGGAGAAAATCTTCTGCACCAATTGTTGGTGAATTTTCCTGAATGATACGATATGATGCCTAAAAGTTTCTCATTAATGGAAGTGCTGTGTGAAAATTTTTACAAACATTTAAATTCTCTTTATATTTAACAGTCTGATTTTTTATAATGTCAACAATGTTAAAACGGATTTCTCAGGATTTCTCAATGTCATTATAGGCTTGGAGAAAATTGCTTGAAAATATGGGACACAGTTTGTCCTTTATAAAGGGCATAGACAATTTAAGATTAATTCTGGTTTTATTTATTGTAAGTAACATAATTCTGTCTTGTTGACATCTGTTTCTTCCTTACAGTAATATAATCTATTGGATAAGTAATATAATGTTCTTAAGATTTATTAGCCTCGACAAATTTCAAATTTTATGCACTTTAATATGAAAATGTTACCTTCAAATCTAAGAATTACTGTCCATCATACCTTAACTTTCAGAAATAAATACTGGAAAAGTATAATTTATCATATACAAATTCTACCCTTTAATTTCTTGTAATGAGAAATTCTACATGCGCTTATAACGTTGATTATAGGAAATAATCCAGGAATTTTCAATTGGGTAAGCTGTTTGATAAAATTTTGATTTTAAAAATAGATTGCTTTAATAGCAATGGAAACAAAAGGTTAAGCGCAAGTTCTCATTAAAATGTTTGTCAAAAACTTAACTTTTATCTAGATAATAAAATACGTACATGTAAATATGGAAAAATTTTAATTACATGCTAAAACAAGAAAAATAATTTCAGGCATCAGGTCTTGCTTTCGAAATTAATATCTATATCACGATCAAAGCACACCAGAGATAAATTTGTATTGCGCTCATCTGATGTGCGATTTCTCAAATATGGTATGAGCAGATAAAGGGCTGGGCTGAAAATTAACGGTCTCCTTCAGCAATTGAAACTTGGACTGTAGCAAGTATTCGCAAAATCTTGACTATGATTGAGAAAAGAGATTATTCGCAAATTCCTAGAGTCTCAGCATCTAAACATATTTAAACGCTAGCGCATCTGTTCACAGAGGCTGATGTCTGTTGCTTCATCAGCCCTGACTGAGAAGACACCTGTTGTTTTGATTTCATGGATTGATCCTCAGTGGATACAGAAATCGTTGAACAATTTCTCACTAGAGAACTACCTGGGAACTAGAATGTAGGTAGATGCAGAAGTAAAATTGGCAGACTGCTTAATTGAAGAACATGGAGTGATAGTGGAAGATGTTGATGGAACAGGAGTTATAAAGGTTTTCGGAAACTTGGAAAAGTTACCCAATTTCTGAAGTCTTTTAGATGTGTTTTCTAAAATGTAACAATTGTGCTAATTTTCTCTGCAAGTTTCCTGTCATAATGACAATTTTCTATTTAATTAATTTATAACAGCATGGTTTAGATTTTGTTTGTCAACGTGTGTGAAGGATTTCACAAATATTAAGTAGGACTATTTTATAAAAACTTTATAAAATATATTGTCGTTTTATATTCTATTCCAATTTTTTTCATCTCGGCCTACAACACTATTAGCATACCTTCGGCATTTCAGATTATCAAATACATTTTTTAGGCATATGCCCAAATAATCAAATCAATATCCTTCATAGTCCCTCAAATGAAATATAATCTTAAGTCTAATTATTTTGTATTCATTTTTATACGATTGGTCGTCTGAGCTCAATTCAATTTCAATGAGTAAGATGTTTTGGTACATGAACTATCCTAACTACAAGTCTCACCTAACCGTATGCAGCCATTACTAAGGTTGAGTAAGAACCTGCATTTATAGTTAACCGTAAGCATTAGTAAACTAATGACCATGTTCCACAGATATTGTTCTGCTATGATGAACAACCTTTGCAGAAGCCGACTCATAAACACGATTAGGCATGCGTGTTATACATATGACACAGTATGAGCTTGATTGGTTTACTGGTACTAACATTTTTTTCAGCGGTTAAAATAGTCTAAAATTGTACTTACTCCAAATTTTTTAGTATAAATATAACAATTAACTGCTATTAGCAAAGCAAAGTGTTGTAATTAAGGCTATCAAAATTTCATCCAAAATTATGATTTTTTTGACCTATAGATTGTTCAAGTTTGACTTTATTATTACTTTAAGATTAAAACTGGGAATTAAGTGGCACAGTGTGTAAACTGGAAGATAAAGTATTTCTTCCAGTTTTCAGGCAGAACTTTGCGATCTTTGCACAACATTTTCTTCAGAAGAGAGAAGCTTCTTTCAACTGAACATCGTAGCGGCGCAAGATTATAATTTTGTAAATATGGCTGGACTGATGTACGTCATAGTACAATTGACTATATTCAGCAAATCCTTTTACTCAATTCTTCGTTGGATATAATCTCGAAGTGCACATCGATCTTCGAAGTCAAAGAATTGTAAGTTGTTGTATGTTTGGATCATAGAATTTTTGCGGGATTCTACTTGTCAATAAGTTCCGAAAGACCATTATAAACCCGGGTAATCTCCGTCAATTCCATCTCTATATCTACGCTTATGACTGCTATTTTGACACACTTTATTAATTCTCCATCATTTGCAACAAACAACAATCAGTGAGAAAAGCAGCAACTAGTTTCTAAGAAAAAATCCAATTTCTAAGAACTGATTGTATACATGTATATTTGACAATATTTCAGAAATTGTCAAATTTGATTTTACTTTTGAAAAATGTGAATTTTGACTTTATTTTGACCGCATTGACCGCATTGATTTTTGGTTTGCCCTAGTTATAATTGAAATGATGGAGATTTGATGAATAAATAAAAAGCAACTGAATTATTGGACATTTTGAAATTGTTGTTTTTCTTAGAAGTTGTTATTCTCAATATGTTGAAGCCTTATTTATGTTTATTAATCATATAGTCATAGCGTACTGAATTATAAGATGAGTTGATTAATAGCAGTATTTAATTTTTAGATTGGGCTTAACACTGGCAAAGAACGCATTTAATTTTAAAATTATAACTTGCGCATCACTTAATCGCAGTCAGACTCACATCTATGTTAAAAAATCCTTTTCTGTGAACAGCTTGTTTAACTAACTGTGTCTTGATTGTGGTATAACTAATACGTCATTCATTAGAATACTGCATTGTTTGTGATATCAAGTACACTGCAGATGGTACCTGTTAGTTTTTTATATATTTAATCAAGGCTTGGTGGTTTGCAGTAAAATTAACAAAAATGAGGCCACAAACACATTTCGCCACAGACCAAGATTTGATGAAAACAAATCACTTTGAATAACAAAATCAAAGAATTAGCTATTTTACACATCTATGTACTTTTTGAAGCGCTTTGATTTCTTGAAAATTGCAAGAACCACATTCAATTATAATGAAGCCATTAACAATAAATAATCATGTTTCTGCATATCAAATTTTATGATTTGACTGCAATGAATATAGATCTGCACAAGCAGAAATGTAGATCTTTCCATTCTATTTTGAGATGAAATATTTCTAAAAATTTAATTTACTTCTTTACCTGTGAAACCCGTCAATTGTTTGAAGAACCCTATTTTGTTTGGAAGCAAATACAATCGTTGTAACTCCACAAATTTGAAGGGAATTTCTGGTATTCTTTGTATTGGATTTTTGGACAAAATTATTCACCAATTCCGTCATTGCAAGAGTATTTATTGCTACTTTTCTACTTTTGTCCAGCAAATCACCAGTCCGTGATTAAAGTAGGCCTTGATTTAATGCAATACTATTATTCAGTTTGTCATTATATCTGCGTTATAGTTAGTTAAAATCAATAAATTGTATCTTATATTATCTTCACTTCCCCCAATACTCACTCTATTCTCATTTCTTAACAGTTTAGCTAACTATGTTTTCGATAGAGAAATTCTTAAAACTGGAACGTTTTGACAGTGATCCTAACTTAATCAATACTGCTAAAGAATGGATGTATTGGTTCAAAATTTTACCATTTTTTTTACATCAATCAATTACCCATCATACATCAAATTAGACTTGCTGATTAACTACATCTCTCCATCTATTTATGAACACATTGCAGAACGCACTGATTATATCAAGGCAGTGTCAATACTTAAGAAAATTTTCATAAAGCCTCAAAATAAAATGTTCAGAAGACACAAAATATCTACATGCTGACAACAGCCTGGGGAATCATCAGATAAATAGTTACAAAATTTAAAACAACTCTGCAAAGATTGTAATTTCAAAGATGTTAAAGCTGACAGAAATTGCAAAGAAGCTTTTCATGATGCATTTATCAGTGGTTAACATCAACTGATATTCAGGAGCGGTTATTGGAATGTATGGCACTTACTTAACCTGCTGCTTTTGATCAAGCAAGAGCTTTAAATACAACACAAGGAAGTTGTGAATCATATAGTTCCTTTTATGATAACGTCAATACAGTGGCAAGTTGCCAAACCACCAAAATATTACAGACAATCTCAGCCACTCTCAACCAATTGTTGCTGCTATGCATTGTTATTTTTGTGGAAATTCACAATGTCTGTGGAAGTTGTCCTGCCCAAGCTATCAATTCAATTTTTTTGTGGAAAAAAGGCCATTTAGCAACTGCAACTAATATCTCTTGTTAAAAATCAAACATCAGTATTACAATTAACAATCATGCTGCATTTGCTCTTATTGATACTGGTTCCAGGGAAAGCTGCATTAGCAAAAAATATGCAAATGCTAAACAAATTGACAAATTTCCTGTGAGTGGAGCAATAATGGCAGATTCATTGCAGAAAACGAATATTCTTGGATGTGCTTATGTCAAGCTTAAATTGCAAAGTGAATCATATAAAAATTTATGGTTATATATTCTGAAGGATTTAGAAGCAGACTGTATTCTTGTTGAAAATTTTATGAAAAATCATGAGAGTTTATGAATTAACTTTGGTGGAATGAAACCTACTATCAAAATATGCGCATTATACCAAATGAAAATATAGTGCCCCTTACTTTTTCAACATTTATCAGATCAGTGTCATCCTATAGCTGAAAATCACGTTGATATTTTTCAAAGAACAAAGAATTTATTCAAAAAATGAAACTCTGAAACTACTAGATGAAGGGATTCTTGAAACCAGCAATTCTCTATGGAGAGCTCGAGTGCTTGGTACTAAAAGTAATTTACATAAAAACAAACTGTTGTTGATTACAGATCATTTCAGACTTCTTGATGCATTTCATTTACCTCGCACAGATGATGTTGTAAGGAAGATTGCTCAATAGAAAGTCCTTCACACAATTGATGTGAAGAATGCGTAAAACAAGGTGAAACAAAATTTTCATGATTATATTTATACTGATTTTGAAGTTGGAGATAAATTATTTTAAGAAAGCTCTTTGGATTAATGAATGCTGTGCTGGCATTTCTTGATCAAAGTCTCTTTGGAACAGTATTATATTTAGATGACATAGCGATTGGTGGCAATGATCAAAGTATTTCTGATGGATTAAAGAAACCTGATCACATAGAGTTAACTCTCTTCTCTAATTACTAATTCCAAGTGATATGTCTAACCTTGTAGAGTCATTGGTATGATTGAATATTATTCACAGTAGATTTCAAAGTATTCTGATAAAATTCGACCTTTAATTCAAACTACAGGCTGTACACTATCAAATGATGCTGCAAATATATTTAAGAATATAAAGTCGATTAAATCAGATGCTGCTCTGCAGCCCATGGATGAATTGCTAACATTTTCAGTAGAAAGAAATGTATCTGATTTTGCCATATCTGCTAATTTAAGTCAAAATGGACGCCCAGTTGTATTTTTTGTAAGAACATTAAATCATGGTGAATGCGCTCCTATGCTGCAGTAAAAAAAGTAGTTTATGTAAGCGTGGAAGCCTTAAAGAAGTGGAAATATTATAAGAACCTTCAACAAATATATAATTTTAAAGCATCAGCAATTAATTTAATTAGATCTTATTTAAATAGCAGGAAAAGAACATCAAAATATCGTTCAATGACGATTAACCATTCAATCACGCCCGTTTCAACATCAATGCAAATTACATAAAATTTGATACTAAAATATAATGCATACAGTATGCTGATGCTACTTTACTATATACGACCCAATATGAAGGCTTACTCAATGAATTAGACAGAGCTATTTTATGTTTTGATAAGAATAAAATGAAGTCAAATAGTGAAAAAAAGTTCACATTATTACAAAAATCAAATGATGAGAAACTAAGCTTACAAGTAACAATAAATTCACTGAACAAGAAGATATATTTGTATATCTAGGCATTATTTTTTATAATAAATTAATATTTAAAGAGTATAATAATAAAATAATTAAAAACAATGGCTCAAGACATCAAAGTACTCCGTAGATTGTGAAAGCATTATACCAATTAAATTGAAAAGTATGGTCTTGAATCATATACTCTTCCTCAATATATACATTCATCATCTTTGTTGATAAACTTGTCTAAAGCATCAAAGAATTAGTTTTAAAGAATGTTGAATTGGAGTTTGGCTATCATTTGTGAAAATAGCTATCAAGAAAAGATTAGAAGAATTTACAATCTTTTTTCATTAGACTATTTACAAAAACTAAAATCATTACAAATAAATTCAAAATTAGATCAAAGGAAGAACTTTTATCAAAACTACATATTAGAACCAAGTGCTATTGAAAATTCAAATTTACAAAACATCACGAAGAATAGTTTTATCAACTACTGTATAGATCTATGGAACAAATTGCCGCCTGAAATTGAAGAAGAATCAAATTTTAAAGAATTATCACCAAAGAAAAAACTTATTTGTATATTCAAAGAATAAAGTCTGTAACTAAGTAATATCAATTTGTAACTAAGTAAAATTTTAAAAATTACTTTTAAACCTTAATAAGTGTGTCTGTGCTTTTTTAATGTACAAAGGTTTAAAAAAAATTATTATTATTATTTATTATTTTGAGTACAACACTATTATAAACAAAAATTTCAACATTTATTCGAATGTACTTTATTGAGATGAAATATATGCGACAAAGTAATGTTGTTTGTTGTTTTAAAGAGTTTTTATGCAAATATTGTAATATTATCGTTAACATTAACAAGCAGTTTGAGATCATTTTGATTTCCATTCTAAAATACAGTATGTTATTACCTCCGCCAAGGAGGTTATGTTTTTGGTAGCGTTGGTTTGTTTGTCTGTCTGTTAGTAACTTTACGTAAAACTAATTGATGGATTGACCTCAAATTGTCACCAGAGGTGCGTCTCCTCCCAAGGAGGAATACATTAAATTTTGGTGCTGATCCGGTGGACACAAGCTGCGTGGCGGAGGTCTGCGCTCTCCGAGTGCTTTTCATGTCGCAATTGTTCTAGTGTTGCACATAATTATGTGAAGTGTGCTTCATCCCTATTTCATTAACTTCTTCATTTTCACCTATGTTTCAACATCATCATCATTGTAATTAAGAAATTCTAGGATCATGGTCACATGTTAGAGATTGTAGACACAATGTAACAGTGTGAAATGTGGAAGTGTATGTTATGATCAGAGTTCTCATCGGCCTGCATTTTAGCCCCAAAACCCGACTCGTAACAACCACGGTTCTACTGGGCCCGATTCGAATTTTTATTTACTAAGACCCGAACGCGACCCAATTGTTTACTGAAGCCATCCGAAATTGTTTAGAACACACTTACAAAAGACCGATTTTTTTTCTTGAACTAGCTAAACAGTTTGAAATTGATACAAAGTTATATATTTAGTATAAACAAACAAACAAACAAACAAACAAACAAAATTATGAATCCATTGTAAACAAACAAGCAAACAATTGAACATAAATTGTAAAACAAAAATAATGCTACAAAAATGAAGTTTATATAACCATGGGGGATCCCATATTTTATTATATGAATCTTTTATTAATGAGTAATGTATTTGTACGTTGGACAAAAAACTTAAATTTGAAAAGGTGTGTAAATAATTAGTGAACTTACAATACATCATTAGAATTCATGGTAAATATAAAAGTGTGATTAGACGGCAGTTTGGTTTCTCTACAGTACCTTCCCCTTAAAAAGATAAGCTTTGTTTAGAACTATTATAGAACGATTATAGAAACTCTGGTTATAATAAGTTTATTTTTATTTGACTGTCCAATATTGAGTAATTTGCTATTTTGAGCTACTCTATTTTTAATATAATCAAGGATCTATTTATTAATAATGTCAATTGCGCAATATATATATATATATATATATATATATATTACTTCTTGTACCCATAACATAGTTACATTTAAAGAGGAATAAACATTCAATTTTGTTTAATGCGGGGAGATTCCATTGTTGGCGATTTCAATAGCACATGGTATGAAAGACATTTTATGCCTTGCATTTAAGGATAATGTTCTTCTGAACTGCTGCCTAGTATTACCTTTGGATTTATAGCGATGAAGTTCTTGATAGAGTGGATGATCTATGTTCTGTGTTCTACTAACAACAGATTAAAACCTTAGTCTAAATTCATCATTAATCAACATATTTCTTTTCTATTTTCGATATTTTCCCGATAATTATATATATATATATATATCACCTTGATGGAAATACCAATTTGTATGAAATTTGCTACCAATTCCAAGTTAATGCCCCAATTACCTTTAAAAAGTAAGTATTTTTAATGAACGTTTTACCTTACGATAACAATTTGTCTATAGATAAAAGAAACAAACACTAAAAATCTAACTCCAGCAATGTCTAGTTTGTTGAGCTCTAGAATAGCTTTTTATCAAGTATCCTGAATTATGAGAGACATTAGAACCTTGTTTTAAAATAAATTTGCGTCTTTATAATAAGGCGAAACATTCGTCAGAGGACCAGCATGTCAACGCATTACGCAAGAATGCTGTTAGGAAACTTTGAAAGCAACGTTCTATAAAATCAGGCACCAGATCATATATTTTACAATTTTACTAAGGCTTGTCTTGTAACCGGTAACTTGTGACCTAGTTACACCTGGTTCATAGACCAATACCTCAGTTCTGTTTATCCTTTTTACATGAATTTGTTGTTTTTCAATTTCTCACGTTTCATCAACAGAAATTAGGCTGAGGAATAATTTTTTCAAAATATATTATTAGCAAATTCATAATGGCCCACTAAGGTTATTTTAACAACACTCAAAATATTTTTGCCACTTTAATATAAAAGATAATATATGAGATGCATGTATGTATGTCCTTTGGCCGACATAATTATAAAAAAGTTTCTTATATCAAGTCATTTTTTATGTACATAATTGCAAATCTGACTATCGTAGGATTTTTGTTCTCAGAAACTGATCGGGGTAATTTTGATCGACAAAAATGTTATGGGATTATTTTACTTCTGTTATATTACCTTGATACAAAATTTACATAGATATAGGACCATAATGGTTCCGTTAACCTTAATGTAAAAAAGAACTTTCTTTCATGAAAGTTGTGTATTTTCGAAAGCTGTGTGTTCAATTCGTTCTATTAAAGAATAACAATTTGTAAAAAAATTTGACTACCTCTAGTTATAAAAATCAACAAAGCTTACATATCAAAATTCTGTTACATCAATATTTTGTGGGATATCCATTTTTTTCGAATAACAATTCATTCGGGGTATATTGTCAATCAGTCTATGGCAATAATTAATTGGGATCTCCAAGTACCAAACTTTTTTTGATCGCCTCTTTGAAATCCGACGTGTTCGTGTAAGAAACCTCACCAAGACGATGTTTCACAAATTGTCATAGGTTTTCAATGAGATTGAAGTCTGGAGAACTCCCGAGCCACTCCAAGACTTAAATCTCATTGAGCGTCATCCATTCTGTCACCTTCCGAGTTATATGACAAGGGGCTTTGTCATGTTGAAAAATCTGGTCTCACAGATATTCATAAATTGTGGCAACTTCTCCTGTAAGATCTCCACATATCCAGTCGCTTTCAAGCAATGACCAACTGGTAGAAATGTCAGAGCTCCGGTTGTTTGTATGAGAAACAGCCCCATACCATTATAGAATGACAATGTCTCATGGTTTTCACTGTGTATCTGGGATTCTAATGTAAAGCACCAGGCAATCGTCGAATAAAAGTATTATTTGAATTCAACTTTTGAAAAGTCGATTTATCACTAAACATTACACTAAGCCAATCCATCGCAGTCCAATGACGATATTTGTAGCGGAATTGCAGACGTTTCTGTCTTATAACGGCAGTCAACAGAGGTTTCTTGGATGGTTTTCTTGCTGGTTTATACTTCCCACGTAGACGACGTTGAATGGTTCTTGTTGAGACATCAAGTAAATCAAAATCAAGATTTCTTTTTATTTGAGGAGCAATAACAAATGGATCGATTGATGCTTTGCGACAAATATCAGAGTCGTCTCTCTTAGTAATCTTTCTTCTTGGGTTACCACATAATGTTGAAAACAAATATAGAAATATGAAACATCCTGATTATACCAAATATATGCATTTAAGTACTCAGTGGAGATTAAAATACTATTGAGAGTCCATTCAGGATAAATACGTCAAGTGCAGATCTTGAAGCAGAAAGTTATAGTTAAAAAGTCAGAATGTTCTATTATTATGTCGGACACTGTATGTATATTTGTTCCTTCATCAATAATACACTGAATTGCACAATCTTGTACGTCATAAAAATGAAATTCACTCATTATTCAAGTAATATTCATACTAGCACAATTATATGTTTGTAAATACATGTACAAGCGTCCTTGAAACTCATAAAGCGATTGTTTGTGCAAAACAGTAGTAGTTTTTTCAAGCCAACGTAATCAAAATTTAATCCTCAAATGTCATATTCTTTCAAAATGACATGACATATTCAACAGCATCACGTAGAAAAACTTTTGTGTACAAGTACTTAATATCAAGTGTTTTAATTCTAACATACTTTTATTTGCAAAAATCTATGATCCAAGATCTGATTAATTAAAATTTCGTTATTGAAGAAAATTATCAGGAGCTTCATAAATCAATCAGATAGATTAATCATATATTCAGTCACCAAAAAATATCCAGCATATATAGATGATATGGCCTTCAGAGCCGCAAAGAAAACATGTGTTACATGAATAACTACAAAATACCAGTTTTACTGTCAAAATTTTGTCGCTTTTATTTGTCTTTTGCAGCTTGGAGTGAGGGTCACATCAATATTTACAAATGATAATCACAATTCGTCCTGGTCAATCGATAACTCTAAATTTAAAATTTTTTGAAAGGACAGAAATACAACTTTTCATTTTAATAAGACAAAAGGAGGTGGTGTCATGTTTTTAATACCTAAATTACTCAAACCAAAACTTAGGACAGATATAGCAAAAGATTCAACTTATGAAAGTCTTTGGGTTGAAATTCAAAACCCAGACAAAAATTTTAATAGTCAATTATTAAATATCTCTTATTGTCCAAATAAAACTTATATAAATAACTTTTTCTTACAAATGGAAGATGAATTTTCTACTGCTCTGAGTTATAACACGAATATAATGGTAATGGGAGACTGGAATGTAAATCTTCTAAACAATAACGAAAAAAGTAAGCTTGGCAATTTTCTTAATACTTTCAATATTTCACTAATAAATAAAAAAATTCCTTCTAGAATTTCTGCTAATAGTAAAACGCTTATTGACTATTTCATGATATCAGAAAATTCTTCGTCTTATAATTATTTTTGTTTTGAATTTCCATACTCAGATCACTGCCTTATAGCTACTTATTCGAATATTCTAAAAGTTTGTAAACCCTCTAAATCTTGGATAAAAATACGAGAAAAATCAACAGAAAATGTCGAAAAACTTCGACAGTATTTAAAAATCGAAAACTGGAATTCGATATATTCATCATTAACACCTAATGAAATGCTATCACATTTTACAAAAACTTTACTTTTCTATTTGGATATATGCTGCCCAGAAAAATATATTCTTTCATCCGAAAATACCAAAAAAACTCAGAATAAT
>CABFPE010000058.1:1830508-1886694 GCA_900660155.1 Hofstenia miamia | reverse complement strand
GTTGACAATGAAGCAACATAAGAATTCACAAGAGTCAGCAGTATCACAGTTTCCCTTGTATCTCAGTGGATTGGCATATAACCAATATATGATGCTCAATCATAGCATTAAAACTGACTATCAGCTACTAATCAGGTTCTTTGAAGATCATTACCAGGCGCCACACATTAAGCATCAGTACAAGACGTTATTATGCGACATGTCTTTCAAATTTGGTGACGACATTCGAAACTATATAACTCAGGTCGAGCGGTTGTTTTGATTAAGTAGCCTCTCTAGAGAGTATTCATGACACAATCTATTTTCTTATATCTGCTGAGGCTTTCCCCCATCGATCAGGAATCAGTTGGAAGTTAGATGCGACCCTGAAGATAGCCTCCACGAAATCATAAGAAAGGCCATCAGTGTAGTTTATATGCTGCAGAATTCTCAGAGAATTAACAATGATATCACAAATCTGACGGGTGTGTCCAGTACAAAGAACTTCGAAACATGAAGGCCTGCAATTGCCAAGAAAGGATTTGACTTATCCTCTGTATGATGTTTTACTTGCAGGGAAAAAGGACATCTTAAGTCTCAGTGTAAGGCTAAGGTGCAGCTCATCGCAGATGGAGAAGGCTTCATTATTGAGGAGCCAAACGAGTCTCTGTGTGTTGACAACCTTGTCGACTTGGAACCCGACAACCCAACTACATCTCAGGATTTAAATTAATTGGAGCGCTGCCTCCCTTAAAACGTGCATGAAATATCTTAGTGATCACCCAGCTGATAAGAAAGAATCTAATACCCATAGAGATGAATGGCAATATCTTTAACGCCATTGTTGATACCAGAGCTGCAGCTTCTATAATCAGTGATGAGTGCTGTCGAGAGTTATGTTTGAATCAAGACTCTTTGGATCCCTCCAGTGTGAAACTCATCAACGCTTCGGGAACCCTCTTTCTCTTAAAGGGAAGTTACAGGATGCTTCAATAAAAATTCACGCTGAGCCATTTGAAGTGGATCTTCTANTTACTTTCTTGACGCTTTCAGAATTTGTTATCAGTATTTCTATTTATTGTTAAAACAATTTCTGAATATAGATTTTTCTTCTTCTTTTCTTCTATTAACCCCTAAATGCAAAATTTACCGATGTTAATGCACGGCATTGCTCAATTTTACCCATGATGCCAATGCTGTTAATTATGCACCATTCTAATAAATTCGTAAATCTAAAAATGCTTACTGCTTTAAGGAATGCAGATAACTAAGAAGATCGAAAAACTAACATTATAGAATATCTGATTCAAATTGACGCAATGCTATGCACTTA
Source organism: Hofstenia miamia (assembly GCA_900660155.1). Lineage (NCBI taxonomy): Eukaryota > Metazoa > Xenacoelomorpha > Acoela > Hofsteniidae > Hofstenia > Hofstenia miamia. The sequence continues at coordinate 1,885,382 of CABFPE010000058.1, read as the reverse complement.
AGGGCTAGGCAATGACTCATCTAAACTATCCAACATTAATTTCCAGAATAAAGTTAGTTCCCGGAAACTACAATGTGGTCAATATTATTGTAATCACCCAATGAAAAATTCGAGTTGACCGTTTTGAGACATCAGTTGCCATGTAGTTTTAATAGCGATTTAACACCTCTTTAGACGATAGAATCATAAAATAAAACTAGAAGTCCTGCTAAGGAATTCATAATATAGATCATTTTTTGCATTGACAATCGAGTATCTGAAAGGAAAATTCTCCCTTATATTTTTTAAATTCTCCCTTATATTTTCTAATATTTAAAAAAAAACAAATAGAAATGTCTAATATGCCTAACATGGAAGCGAAGATTGAAAACTTTAACAAAATCGTATACCAAGTTAATTGCAAGTGTGCGCTGTGCTTATGTTTTTGACGTTTTGGCTAACAAAATTTTGATGTTATGAACTTATTGGAACAATGTTTGAAGATTTCCTATTTTGATGGATTTTGAAAAGTTTGTAGATTGTGAACATTATAAATTGAAAAATTTAATATAAATAAAGAATGTAAATAATATAGTGGATCTGAGACACACAAAAAAATTGCGACATGTGTGGTTTTTTCAGTAATGCCTCGTACTAAGAAATAAATATGATAATTCAATCAAACCACTTGCTTTTGAAATATGATAATATGCTTGTTTAAATGGATAGATTAAACTAATGTGATTGGCTGAGTTATAAGTATAATATGTACTCAAAAAAATTTTGCCACGTGTTGGTTTGTTGTAATACAGAAGTGCGATAATATTCTATGCGCTTTTACCAAAGTGGTCTGATGAAATACTTAGTTATATGACAAATGCATCTGGCACCCAATGTTGTTCAAGATTCGCGATTCATGCATGGACATCAAGTGTCTTTCAGGATTACTCCAATGTTGGAAAAACCAACTGAAATTTATGATTAAAAAATAAGCAGTGTAAGGCGCATATTCGAGCTAAGGGACGCAATAAGGTAAGTGAATTCCTTAAAATTAGTGTTGTACTAGTCTCAAAATCATTGAGGAATTAGTCTCACAATTTGTAACTAGTTTTGTCTCCTACACAGTTTCAACCTTACAACTGTTTAATCAGAAGGAGGACACAATAGCTCCTCTATCATTATACCTACTGAAACCAAACGTGAATCATTTGAATGGAGACGTAAGGAAAAAAACCTCATCTGAGAAGGAGAAGTTGTGCCTTCCATCGAAGAGTTGTTTGAACAGTATCCTGGAACATTTTGCTGGTTCATTTCAAGGATTGGTTATTCAATGCAATAAGCTGATTTCTCTCAATGGTAGTTACATTGAAAGATAAATTAATTGTGTTCCTTGAACTAGTATTTGATGTAGTTTTTTAGTTTTTTGTGTTTTGTTTTTTTCTTAGTTAGTTCGAGGCATTATTCAACAAGCCACGTATGTCTTCTATCATAGCTTGACCTGAAATTTTCAGTTTAAAATCGATTTTGGTCGACTTTACAACTGTGTTAATCGAATCAAGAGTTTGTTCGCTATGTGAACTCAAAGATACGATAAAATTACTTTAAAAAAACAAGAAAAATTATTTTATAACCTTTCTAAAAAAGTGCTTGCGTAATGAGATGAAATGAATTGTAATTTTAATAAAGCATTTATAAGAAGGTTTTTAATATTTTCTATGGTCAATAAAATCTAAGATACATTTATTTCAAATTTAACTTTTAATCTGACACAAAAATTTAGTATATAAATATAGATAAATATGCTCTCTTTTTTATTTCAGTTAGTACAGTGGTGTAAAATACATTATTTTACTTTAGTTTTTTTTCCAAAAAATAAAGGAACGTAAAAATTTCAGATCACTTAAAGACCTGTGACATGAAATTTACATATAGATTTGTAACCAAGATAGTCGATAATTTTCATAGAATCAATCTATATTGAATTTATGAAACCAAGCTTAAGTCTGTATTAAGTGATATTTTGCAAATTTTAAGTGCCAGACTCCTGAAACTTCTAAATGCCTTTGTAATATAAAATGTGAATGAGCTGTCTTTGAAAGAAAACTTTAACATAAAATACAAGAATATCTGTCAAGAGTGCCAAATTACAATGAATAAAACTGCATTCAACATATTGTTAATGAAGAATTAATAACAACACTGTTTACAAAAATATGATCATACAATTGGGCACTTGGGTTATTGTAACTTTATTAATTTCTTTTGATAATGTAATCATATTTATAGAAATATAACTTCACCATTTATATTCGAATAGCTCTGATTTGGTACCGTTTGATGTTAATAAAAATTTTTTATGATAGACTTAAATTATTAACAGCCACGAATTTGTTTTATTTCTTTGTGTAATTGATTCGTGTCTAATGGCTGTATTAAAAAAAAATTTTCATCAACCTTTTACGGAATACCACTGGCTCAAAACATATATTTCTTGATTACTCAATGCAACCAAATTTCAGGTGTTTGTGTTTAGCATTATTTTCCAATTCTACTAGACCAATTTAATGCCGCCGATTCCAAAAATGTTAACTACTTTATCATATAGTTGGCTGAAAAAATTTATTAGTGATTCTTCAACAAGCATCACAAGAAAAACACCACATTTTCCGAATAAAAGAAAATACTAGACCACTTTGGATTCTGCTTCAAGCAACTTTTCTATATGTATTTTCTAATTTCCGATATAATAAACCTAAAACCAAATGGATGCAACAAATATTGGGTGAGCTATTAAAGATTAAATTTTCAAAACCAACAGTAATTGAAATCAATGCCATTATGAAATATGAGATCAGTAAAACAATAATCTAGACCACTCATCTCACTGGGTGGATTTTCAATTGCTGGACTTTTCATTAGAAACTTGAAACTCATTGCTCCACAAGCATCCTAAAATGAAATATATGCTTGTCGTAACAAAGCAATTCAGAAGGCTACTCTTCATCAAAAATATGCCTTGTCCATTCCTAGTTTCAAGTTGAGGAAGGATTCGGATGTCCCTCTGAAGATGAGAGTATCAGGAATTCCTGAGCAGCCTTAAAGGAACACATTAGAACGAATGATGCTGGCAAACAGAAGTTTCTAGACGTAAATACTGGCTTCGACAATATTAGGTGAGTTTGTGACTTCAAGAAAAGTAGGAGCCGTGCCATCAGTGTGTCATTGAAAATGGCGTCAAACTGAAGAATTTTGGTTACAAAATTCTTGTTTTTTCTGCTTTGACTTACGAAGAAATATTAGGGGTTAATCGCTCTTTTCTGAAAGCCAAAGCCTGTTCGTATATGTTTCTCTCGCTACAATTGGGGAATGATTCTACTTTAATAGTACTATACTGCTCAATGTTCAATTCGTAGTTTATTCATTGATTTCATTATTTACCTCTACTGCTGTACTTAAGCCGAGTATATATTATTTTTTAACCAAGAAAGGGCTCCAGCTTAAGAATCTCTCAGTGCTTGAATACTTTGGTTCCATTCGTTGTGACCTAGCTTCTAACATTGGTGGTGGAGTTTGCATGTGAGTGGAAAATATTGTGGTCAATGAAATTTTTTATAAATCTCCCGAAAAAGTAATTCAACTATACAAAAAATATATTCGCTAAATGTTTTGCTTCTTTAAGGCTAAGAGTGAATCCCTTAGAAACTCAAATTTGCATTGCCAAGTCAAAATCTTCATCTACTGTTACTTCACAATATAAACTTTATTTCAACGGCATTCATATAAAAAAGTTGATTCAAAATACCTTGGAATTATTTGTTACTCATATCTAAAGTTTGAAAAGTAACTAAATCATACTTGAAAAATGACCATATCAATTAAAGCAATTTATTTAATTTTTCAAAAACTTTCAACTAAAGCGAAAATTCAATTAATCCCTACTCCAGTGTTAAGAAATTGTATCTCTGATTGCATCGAAAATTTAATTTTAAGTAACCAAGCATTATTTTTTATTATTGGTGGTGACTTTAATGATCTCAATGTTGATGAGCTGTCAAGTTCTTTATGTATGAGAAAACTCAATCATAAAAATACAAGAAAATTAAGAAACCTAGATAACGTTATAACCACTCATCCTAATTTATATAAAAATTGTTATACATTTCAAGCTGGGGTTTCTACAGATCATCTTGGATTAATAGCAGAACCTTCACTTATAACAGGTATAGAAAAAGTGACCATTCCATTTCAAATTATTAATGGAAAAAATCTTGAAAAACTAAACTGTTTAATGAATAATATAAATTTTGAAGTATTTGAAGAAATCATACGATACGATATTGATGAAGGAACTGCATTATTTTGTAAGACGATCAAGAGTTGCATTGACAGAGCATGTCCAATCATTAATGTTAAAATGACAAACAAGGAACCAATTTATATGACTCCTCAAATTAAATATTTATTGAGAAAAAAGAAGAAATTATTGCGTAAAAAACAATTTCATAGAGCAAATGAAATGTTTGAAAGTATTAATAAAGAAATTAAAAGAAGTATTTCAAGGAAAAATCCAAAAAAATGGTGGGCTTCTGTAACTTATGGGGCGCAATACACTATCAAAGATGAATAAAGAATTTGATGCAAATGAAATCAAAAAAATGTTTACTAATATATCAAATGATTTGAATTACAAACAACCTAGAACTCCTAGTATAGATAGTGAAGAGATTCCAACCCCAACAATGCATCAAGTATATCATGCATTGAAAAGTGTCAAAAAAACATCAACAGGATACGACGGAATACCATATTGGTTTATTAAAAAATTTTCGTATATAATTACACCAATAGTTCATTATATATTTACGGAATCGCTAAGAACTGCTAAATTCCCGAAAATTTGGAAAACTGCTATAATAATACCAATTCCAAAATCACAACCGGCAAAACTACATAATTTAAGACCAATTAGCATCACTTCAATATTGTCAAGAACTTTTGAAAAACTTTTATTTAATTTTCACATCAAAGATATCTACAATAATCATTTAAATATAAATCAGCATGGATTCCGAACAAATGGAACAACAACAAATGCTGTTATTGAACTGCAAAATAGAATTCTGTCATACAAAAATGAAAATTATGATTATGTAAGATTAATCAGCCTTGATATCAAGAAAGCCTTTGACAATGTAAATCACTACATTTTATTTGAAAAATTAAACAATATAACACATTTAAATCCGTACATCATTAATTGGCTTGATAGTTTTATTGGGAATAGACAACAAATGGTTAAATATAATAACAGACTTTCGGATATGGAAAATATCAACAAAGGTGTTCCTCAAGGCTCCATTTGTGGCCCATTTCTGTTCAATATATGTATTGATTCTTTAAATTGTGACTCTTTAAATATTACAAATGGTTCTATTATTAAGTATGCTGATGATACACTGATTTGTCTTCCAACTCTTGAAAATTTAGACTTAACACATTCAATTAATGATAAGATCAAATCTTGGTATGAACAAAACAAATTTGAAATTAATTATAGAAAGTCGCTGGAAATGATTATACCATTGAAGAGAAAATTTGTTGATAATATATCTAAAATTGATTGCTATTCCTCAGTAACAACAATGAAATATCTTGGATTTACCATAAATAACAAGCTTTCATTTAAAAAAACATATTGCTCAAGTTTATAAAAGATCAATGATAAATTTCCATATAATATTAAAAGTAAAAAGATTTTTAAATCAAGATGACACTGAAATTTTATTTAATTCTCTAGTTAATTCTATTATAATTTACGGCATACAAGTATATGCAGGTGAATCAGAAACATCTTTATCTAAACCTAACAACATATACAAGAAAGCGTTTAAATATAAACTTATTACTAAAAAATTAAATATTTTTAAGATCATTAAAGACAAAGACAAAGCATCAACACATTGAATACTCTCAAAAATATCCACTAAAACAATTCATTAGCAAAAGAACTGAATACGCTACATTAAAAATAAGAAAAAACAAAAAACCGAAATTATTCTGATCAAAGACCATATTCCCAGATCGATATTTCTCATGTTATTAATTATTAATGTCTTTTAGTTTCGTAGTTTGTAGTGTAGTTTACTGTATTGTAAGATTAATTAAAGTTTATTATTATTATTATTATTATTAAGTATTTTCAAATATGCCAACATAATCTATCTACAGCTAAAATGTCTCCGAAAATTTCAGGTAACTAAATTGGGCTATTAAACTAGCAGTAGATAACCATAACCATAAATGACGAATACAGAAAAATCTCAAACATTGCTACATCTACAATGTTATCTATATAAATTCCTAACGACGTTCTTCAAAATAATTAACAATACTTTCCTATACAACAAAAATTACTTTCTTCCTGAAAAATTAATCAATAACGACACCATGCACACTTGGATCTCTCTAGGGTATTCGATTCAATAGATCATACGCTTTTAATAAAAAACTAAAAAGCACAAGATAAGATATTCTTTATTCAGCTAAATATTGACAATTAAAGACTTTGATACCTTTCGTTGCTATGGCACAGCTGAATTATTAACGCCCTTGGGTAAATCATTAAATATTTATTAAACTTTTTTCAACTAAATTCCTCAAACATTGCTTTGTATAATGACGGACCTTAAAGATAACACTGTTAATTTATATTTTCGAGAATTTAATTCTGTCACTCTTCCCAATATTATCACCCTCGGAATATAAATGGCAAACATGCTGGTGTCAAAAGCAACACTTGAAATGTCGTCAAGATGAATCAAGGCAAATTATTTTCTAGTAAAGTGGTTCCTTCCCGCAATGACAAGAAAATGGTTTTAAATGATCTAGAAAACTTTTTCGTCAGGATTATGTGGAACTCCAGATCCCGAACTATGCAAATTTTAATGATGAAGATAACTGGATGCCATTCACTATTACGCAAGTTTTTAGTGATCGTATATGCCAAGGTTTCGAAAACTACTGATTCAGATGGATCATGCTCGTTTCTGGTGAAGACCGCAATGTCGATGTGTGATCCAATCTATGTTTTAAATTCTTGTTTAGAACAACTTGCATTTGCTAATCACTTTAATTTTATGTTAATAACGCTTATTTTCACAAGTTCGGTCCTAACTGACATGCCATGTTGACCAATATCTTCACTTTTTTAGAAAATCTCCGAAGGAGTTTTATATTCTAGCCTGCAAAATGAATTTATAAATATTCTTAATGTTTGTTAAGAAATTCGCCTACAGCTCTTTTCACGTTACTAGATATTATCACTATGTACGGTAATGACAATCGCTTCCAGAGAGTCCTGATTAAGCAGTTGACTTTTCTAGAAGAAATTATTCAGAAATTACTTTGACAATATATAATTATACTGATAGCAACTCTGAAAGTGTCAATAAACTGTCCAAAAAACATTACAAAATATAAAATTGCATCATTGGACTAGCATTTTAATTTCTGCTAGTTGAATAATCCTGGTTGCAAAATTTGAAGCCGCTCCATTTGAATTCAATTATTTCTTTTCTAGAATTATAGTAATATCGTTTGGCATTGTTTTTAAATATCTTTAAATTATTCAGTAACTAATTCTCTAGGTAAATTATTCCTACGTTTTATAGAGGTATTAATAAATGAATTTCTCATTATTTTCTTTTTAGAAGGAACTGATTTAATATTTAGTATTTAGGTGTACGATTAGGGAAATTTATTTTATCATAGGGTTTGATGTTGTTTACAATCTTATACAATGTTGTTAATGCATTTATCTGAATTAGGCATTGAGGATTTAAGAAATTTTTACCGAAGTTTTTATAATTATTATAAATATTAGAATAGTTTTTCGTTACTATCTTCATTGACCCTCTTAACTGTGTATTAATTTTCTTTAGGAAATTTTCATTTACATCCGTATAAAGTACATTGCCATAATAAAAATGACTTAAAACTATAGCATGGATTAACTGAATTTTAGCTTTTGTAGGTAACTGCTGAGATATTTTGCTAAGTGCTTTAATTGAAATAGCCATTCGTTTAATGATTATATTAAATTGCTTTTGAAAGGTAAGTAATGAGTCAAATGTAATTCCTAAGTATTTGAAATTGTCCACTTGATCTATTAGGGTGCCATTAAAGTTTAGCTTCTGTTGAGAACTAAAGCATTTGACGTTTCGCACGGGAAATTTCGACTAGAGATACACCTCATCTTTATAATGAAATCAATTCATTATTTCAATGTACACTGCAATAGTTACAGATCCTTTCTGTGGTATACCCGTAACTTAAATAGTAATATGGATTTGAGTGAGAAATATAAATTTATTCTATAAAAAAAGTTGAATACAAATATGCCATATGATGCTAAAGCACAAATATATGATGATGTCAAAATTAAAACAAAGGCACTCTCATAAATTAGACATAAACTCATTAAAAAACCTGAAACAACAAATAAAACAATTATTACAATATGTACACTTAGCACAATATGCAGCTTAGTAGTAAATCTCTTTAATACATCTTATATGACATGATATCTATTTCACACGTTCATTCAAGGTGAAAGGGTCATCCCTCATACACAAGTCTATAGATCTGCTGTGTGGTACCTCTTTCAGGCGAAGCTACATCAAATACACAGGCCATACAAAGGAGGATTTCACCAGAATCCTTTTCTGTGATAACCTAAACAAGACATTTGGGAAATTAATATAGTGCATATCACAAAAGTAATAAAATGTTGAAGTTACAAAATAGACCCAATGAAAAATCCTTTGAGTGAAGGAAAACACCATCAAATGAACATTAGGCAATGATTTGCCACAGTCACAGAAGAAATTAAGCAAAAATGTTTAAATCCTTAAGCAAATGTGATAGTTAAAACATCCATTTTAAAAATACCTTAATTCTATACATTTAATTGGAAATTATTTAATGAAACAGATTTCGAAAGTTAAATACAATTAAAAAATACATTGGATTGACATGGAATATGCTAGATATCGTGCATACTCATATGGATCACTGCAACAATACGACAGCAGTAACTCTTTTCTATCAAACAGTCCGACACCAAAAATTAAGTGCACCAATCAATTAACAAAATATTTTAACTAAAATTAACACCCGCGGAAGTGTGAAAACTAAAGGGTTTTGCACATACTTTGTGCGAAGTCACGATAACTGACAACACTCTTGGATTTTTGAACTGAAGATGTCACTAAGTTTTATACCAATGAGAATAAAGACACTTTTTAGGCTTACAATTCAATTTCTAATGTCATGGACAATATAAAGGTAAATACTTTATCTTGATGTGTCAGTTCACCTCAATGAGTGCTAAGCAATAAATTAATTCGAATTCATTTTACTTCATTTACGAGTAAAGTAAAAAATCTTTATCTTCTGGCTACAAAGAGTATTAGACCAAAGTATAATGTCATTAATATTTTGCCCAAATACAAAAAATTCGATATAAATAATACTTCTAAACAACAAAAATATATTTATGAATTTATTGAATATTTCAATATCTCGTTTTAATCCCTTTGGCTCTGATAACTTACCGGCTGCGATTAGGCATTCATTGGGATAGCTTTGCAATTAGATCATTAGGTATTGGATCAAACTCATCTTCTGTAATACTCCATAATTCTTCAACATTGGTGGGACACCTTAAATGAACTTATTCCTTCAAAATGTCTCTCAACAACACTATAATATTCAGATTAGAACTTTGGAATGACCAATAGTGTGACATCACGCACAATCTTGTTGCAGAATGAATCTTTTCGAATATAAATGTTCAAGGGCCAACTTACGAAACACGTTTATACTAATTACTACATTGAATTAATGTTCTTTTCCCGTCATCAAGAATTGCTCTTCATACCGTAATCATTGACTAAACTTCAATGTCGAATTTATTTGATTAGTATTCAATGATGTGCAAGGCCTTCTGCGCACATACTCACAACTTCTAGGGTGCAATTCTATCGTGGACTCATTAGTGAAAATGATTTTGATCTATAATTTCGCCTTACTCTATATTGATGGATTTTTGGTTGCAACTCGCCCAAACATTTTGTTTCGTACAGTGGTTAGCGACAAAGTTTCGTTGAGGTTCAAATCTTCTCGCAACTGCCTTGCAGTTTTGTTTGGATTCAATCACCCATTACCTTTTTGTCCGTTTACTTATAATTCAATCAGATTAAAAACGCTACAAGTGAAAAAAGTGAAAAATTTTTTATAACACTACTATAACATTACTATTAGCAAATGGACAACATAAGTTAATTATTTCAAGCAATGCTGTTGTTCTGCACAAAATGCACTTAGTACGCAGTAAACATTTTATTAAGGTCACAAACACAAACCTTAATGTAAATGGTCGAACAACATAGAAAGCAGTTACCGAACTTTAATGAATCAACTCGTTTGGGCACATGCAGCTAGTCAATTTTCATGAATCAACATGTCTGAAAGAACAACACCTTTGTTGTTATTAAAGGAAACACCTTTTGCTCTTACTTTATACGGTAGTTTTGTTTGGCCGCTACTATATTTGCTAAGTTACTGTTGTGCCATGAGAAACGAACTGCTAACATTAACGAGATTTTTGCAGGGATATGAAGGAATAGTTTACTTAAGGTGCCTGCAAAGAATTACCTATTAATCATAACAAATTTATAGGGTAAATGTAAAAATGTTTTTCACTAGTGAGTCAATGGGTGACATTTTCAAAAGAAGCCCATTGCTTATTACACTATTGATGCCGTAAAAAACCCCTTGCTTTAGCATAGCACCATAAGTGGACTAAAATGCAGGGAAGAATAGAGTTCTTTCAAAGAAAATTTTATTCCTTATAGTCAAGTGAAATTCCTAATGCATATATTTATATATATATATATATATATATATAATCTATATCAAATTTAATATATATTTTGAAAAATATAATTTAAATGGGTTTATTACACACATTGCCAGAAAAAATTTGTCTTGATCCTCTTCAATATTATATAATTTAAGGTATTTCCCTTGTTCGCCCGACNATTAAGGCACTTATATGTACGGCGGAGAAGAGGGTCAAGCTAGGGTTCTGCGCGATTGTCTAGTCCCATTGATGTACATCTCTCAGTCCCATATGTGACTGGGTCAAAATTAAGGAGAAGCACCACAGATTTCAGAATACTATTAATAATTTTTACTAATTATTGTTCAAAATAGAAATTATGCTGTTGGACCAAAGGTACTATGGGACGATAAAATTTCATGGGACTAGGATGAGTGGGGCTGGGACCAAGAAAATTATGATCTTGCACAACCCTAGTTCAAGTACAAGCTGTCAATTCCTGCTAGGTCATCTCAGCCTCAGAGGAAGACACCTTCCATTTGTGCTAGGGGATCTCTCCAGACATTTCCATCCTTTAAATCTGTTTGCTTGAATGTTGATATTTTAGTATTTTATTTAAAATAATTTTAGAAATCCATCAAATAAGTGTGCAAAAACATATTTGACCTCGACCTTGATCAAAATTTGGCTAACCGAGATCGACTTCAAGGTCGAGCTCAGACCATCGAGGCTTGCGAGGTCAAAGTTGGATCTCTGATTGATTGTATATGCGAATCCTAAATATAATCGTCAGGCTAGGCTTTTTCATCGTCGATGAGCTTTGCGCCGTCAAAATGATAATTTAAAATGAAAGCTGTGTTGTGATGGGGCCTAAGAACTATCAATATCATAGTGACAGAAGGTTCAGGAAGAGTTCATGCCATGCATTTAAAACATGCCTAGACCTGGCACATTGAACATAAGCAATTTTAAATTGTTCATGAGAATTATCACAAAAAATTATTGGTGTAATTGAATTCCCACAAAACCCTGAAAATATATTCCCTGTATGTCAAAAGGTAGGGGGCACACTCCCAATAGCCCTTGAAGACGTCACTGCTTATGACAGTAATGACAATGGCTAGCCACAGATTATATATTACATTCCTGTTATTTAGAATAAATGCTTCTGTAAAGCATTTATTCTAAATAAATTTTGTGATGAGTCCACTAATGTACAGGGTGACCCAGAAGTAACTACCAGATGACCAATTATCGATAATAATTATTTATTTTACTTTTGGTTCACCCATTATATAATTTATTATTTACATTCTAGAAATAATAATGGCGGATAAAAGTCATTGTACATATGAATACTATATACTAACAGCTGTTTGGTGGCACGTATTGAATAGAGATCATCCGGCAATAAGAATAAGAAAGAAATTACGAGACAGGTTTGATGAAGAACCACCTGAACATCGCGTAATAAAATTGTGGGAGAAAAAACTCGTTGAAACAGGCTCTATAAAAGACCAACAGATGAGTGGTCGGCCAAATGCAAGACGAGACAGTCTCGTCAGAATCAGCAGTTTTATCGCCGATACACCAACAGCACCCACGAGGCAAATTTCAGCTGAGCTAGATATACCACAAACTAGTGTTTGCCGAATTCTGCATAAAAAAATCTGAAATACAAACATTGGCAGCCAACTAATGTCCAATTTCTAACACCTACAGACCATGAAAATCGAGTTGAATGTTGTTAAAACATTATTCGAAAATATGATAACCCAGATTTAAAACCTAACATGCTATTCTCAGATGAATGTGCTATTTATGGATCAGCCAAAGCAATAAATGTGGTATGTGGTCAAAGCAAAATCCCACCTTTTGGGAACAGGTAGTGCAGTTCCCACCAACAGTCATGCTGTGGTCAGCGATGTCACAAAACAATTAATTAGGACCATTCTTCATCGAAGGTCGATTAAATTCAGATGCATCTTCTTCAGACACAATTTTTACCGGAATTACAAAGGCGAGGCATTATAGAAACATGTCATTTCTAGCAAGATGGCGCTCAAGTGCACACTGCTCTAAATTCTCGAAACTTTCTGAATTCTCATTTTCCAATCGGTAGGTTGGGAAATTCGGACCAATCCAATGGTCTTCACGAAGCCCTGATCTTACATCCAGTGAAAATTTATTGTGGGGGATTATTAAACCAAATTTACTTCAACAAAAACCGCGTACAGCTGAAGACAGCAGAACAGTGGTACGAAATTCCTTTGCTGCCATTACTCCTGAAACACTGAAAAAATTCATTGTCAAATATTTCGACGGTTTCATATTTGTATTGCGAACGCCGGTCTTTAAGTCGACACATTTACCATTACGCTGCATTTATGGTTTGTCAATGCTTTATTTCAACACATGTTTGTGTTAAATATAAGTTTAAATGGTATTAATTTATTTTTATGGAAAATTTAAGATAGTTACTTCTGGGTCGTCACCCTGTAGAACCAAACCTATTAATCACCCGCGAAAGATACCAACCTTTCTACTTATATTTTTGTTTTCTGTATTTTAACTTTATTATAAAGAAAAAAGTTTATATTATGATTTATAGTAACTTTCGCTGTCGGTATTTTATTTGCTGTTAAATCATTGAATTTTGTTGCTACCTCGTTATTTGGTTTGGAAGCATATCTGCATTAAATTTAAAACAATAGTATGCAACTAAGAAGATGTAAAATTAAACAAGTTGGAAACTTCATTTTTGGAAATGGATCAACCATAGTCAACCTTTCTCTCTAAGTTAGGGTTCAATGAATAAATTTTGCAACCTTATGATTGCAATTGTAAATATTTTAAAAAATAACTAGGTAATCAAACATAGAAATGACGTTTGCATGTTACAAAACAAGCATTTGCAAGAATCATTAGCAGGGTGTTTCATTTGAAGTGACAAAACCAATACATCTACAGTTGTTATTCAAAACTGATAACCAATTTCAGTTAGCACATAATATCTTTGAAATTCATACTTGCATGTTTGTTTACAAATCAAACATTTCAAACTTTAAATTCTTTACTCTTAAACAAAACTCACATCTTTAAAACATTTATCCTACGAAATTTTGCAGAAATTGTAGATGAATTGAAAGGCTCATTTTTTAAATATGTTCTTATGTCCGCAATCGATTCGAAAGGCCTGTAGAACTGGTCAAACATTCCGCAAGGAAAATCTACTGACGAAAATATGGAGAACTAGGCAATTTGAAAGCTAAGATGAAAATCCAGAATTTGCAGCTTGATAGTTTGATTCATAGTATGCCCCATCGGTTTACACCATAGTTCAAAATGCAAATGACGCTGGCGTAGTTTAAGAATTACAAAATCTGCAGTCATTTGGCAATGTTCACCAAACAATACAATCATGCACTCTAAAATTCCAACCCACTTTTCCCGAAACCAGAAATGCAGATTTTGTGAGTGAGTGAGTGGATACAAGTGAAATACTGCCTCATTTATGAACAAACTATTACACAATAAGATTGAAGCTTGTTCGTTTTTTGCAGAAAATTTTGGCAAACTTCAATTATTTCTATACAAGCTATTTTTGAGAGAAAAATTTCAGTTTAAAATTTTTGCATGGTACTTTCAATTTCCCTGTTGCAGATGGCAATGAATGGTTTCCGCTACATCATTAATTGATTCTAAACTGCAACCAATCTTAGCAACAACAATGGCGCAAATTAACCATACTGGCGGTGAGTATGTAATCGATTAACATTTAACTAAGTATTTTGCAATGTAAACTTATAACAATTTTACAGCTTTTATCTGAGTAAACCTTTGATTACAACCAGAGCACCCAAAATATTAACCTAAAACATGCGTGCAATTTACCTAATATGCTAAATATTAACTTTTTGTTAACCTAACAAAAGAAATATTTAAAAACAACAAATTAAACACCCCCTGTGTAAAAAGTCTGTTTTCAGCGATGAAAAATTACGCGTCGATTACCAGATTGGAGCAAATTCTGTGTTGATGTGTTGAACAAATGGAAATGTTCCATTATTTTATCAAAAAGACAGCTTACAGTGGTATGTTATTGGATTATGTTTATTCTTGCTTAGAATGACAAGCATGCAAGTTGCACAGATAAGTAAAAGTGAGAAATTATAAATTGTATTGTTTTGCGAAAATATTGCAGTTTTATTCAATTGCATGTTCTCTATTGATCAATATTGAAGAATGGCCCTACTAAACAGTTGTCGCTTCTGGATTTTCCACCAACTGGGTTATTAGTGCAATGACTTAGATTGCACGTTCAAGAAATTGATGCTTAAGCATATGAGAAATACTCTAAATCCGCAAGTAACTATTCAACTGCTTCATCTAGTCCTTCATTTTTTACATTTCGCAGAGCAATACAATTTATAATTTCTCTCCTTCACTTTTCTGCGTACCTTGCATGCTTGTCATGCTGAGCAAGAATAAACACAATCCAAAACATACCACTGTGAACTGTCTTTTGATAAAAATGGAATATTTTGATTTGTTCAATACATCAAAACAGAATTGGCTCCAAGCTGATAATCGCCGCATAATCTTTCATCTCTGCATAGCGTGCAAACAGACTTTTAACAAAGAGGGTAATTTCTGTTTCAAAACACATTCAAACCAATATCGATATTTACATTTTCATTTGTAATTCTTCATTCATTTAATGAGAATAGATGAATAACTTATAGTTTAAGAACATGTATTTTGTGGTTTTGAAGCTATTTGTACAAAAATTAAAAACCTATTTTTATTGTGAGTCAAAAATTACTCAAACTAACCTAATTCGTGATTAGGTCAAAATGACTAAATTTCTAAAATCTGAGGACATACAAAAAACAGCAGTACAACTCTTGTTATAGGGCTGGTGATTTTTTGCAGTTGTTCAATTTCATGTAAATAGCAGGCGAAACACAAACATTAGCGCGTTTTAGTATTCCGATAAAATTCTCTCTGAATTTAAAGTTTAAACAGACTAGCTTACCATGGGAAAGATATTATTGGGTTAATTCTTAAGACCCTAATTGACCACCAGTAAAATTACTTAGTGATTTAGTGTAACTCATTAGAGAAATGACCCATTACTGCTCAAAATCATGACCTCATAATTGGCTAACAAATAAATTCAATTTAATCACATGAAGAGAATTTCTGAATTATTATCAATGTAAGTTAAAGCCATGCTGCTCACTGCCCATAATTGCTTAACACCCATTTTTAAAATGATTAGCACAAATTAATTGACAATATTTATTTACTTAATCCTTAATTTGAAATGAAACAATTATTCAGCAAAATTAACTTTATTAACTTCAAAACAGATTATTAACTGTATTAACCATAAAATTAAATAATAGGTTTTTAATTAAGCCTTATCCAATCTTTCAAAATTATTTTTACAGCTTTGCCAACAATTAGTTTGTGGTTAACTATTAACTTTACTTATTTTTGTTTGCCCTAATTATAACAAAAACCGCGCGAACTTTCCGAACAGCGTTATATTTGATAGTGGATAAGGAAGCAGTTCAGCCATTACATTTACACTATCATTCACCTCATTATAATAATTGATCGCTTTTAACAGGCTTCCCGTAGTGATTCCTGCTTAATTGTAGCCAGTCATGCGGATCCCGATAGGTTGGCGCAAAAATAAATGCTTGAAGGGAAGGAGGACATTAACACTAGAAGCAGCATTCGGTCATTGTAGAGCGGTTTTTGATAATTTAGCAGTAAAATATCTCCGTGTTATTGAAAAACAGCTTAACGTTTTTACATAAAAATATTATTCGTTTAATATTTGAATGCATACATTAAAATTGATCTTACGACATGGGTTGTCAGTGAATGGCATGGTTCTTTAAGGGAATAAAACAGTTTGGTGCTTGTAGTGTTAAACAATAGGGTGAAAAGAGGAGCAATTATGCGTACCCTATGCATATGGAGCGGCAACAGTTAGAAATGCCGTCTTTATAGTTAGTCAACGGAAAAGTGGAAACACAGAGCAAGACTGCAAATGGAGCAAAAGATAAGTGGAGCAGATATTGCAGGCATAATTTTTTCTTCCGGCCCATGGGATAGGCCAAGGGTCAGCTTTTGTCATGCCTTGTGTGAGGCAGTCTTATTGTGTCACAGTGGGTTTTAGGTTGCGGAGGGCAATCATTAAGTTATCACCTTTAGTAGCTTGGTTGGCGAAAGTTGGAGACATGCAACCCCTTCACTTGAATTTCGGCATTTGCCTTTCCTGCTGATCAGACTCAACACAGGCAAGTGCTCAAGAGCCAGGGAATTCATGATTAAACCGAGCTTAGTTGTACGTTTCTAGGGATGCGGACTCGGGTAATGTTTTAACCGCTGTTCAATCTATCTATTAGTACAGTAACCCCAAATAGTTTATGTGATATACCACAAAATAATTTATTGTCGCAGATCAAATGCTAATTTGATAACGCCTTTTCAAAAACGTTAAGTGTTAATTGAAAGACTTTGAAATAACCTAAAAATACTGCGGCAGCATGCTGGCAAGTGGAAGCGGCCGGACCTAGATGGTCATGGGCCTGAAAAATTAAGAAAGGCGTATTCGGTTTTGGACGTAAATAATACCTCTCTAAAAATGAAATTCTTTACAAAAACATGTTTTAGAAATTTGAATTATAGTGTACGGCCAATTTTTTTATTATGATTTAAACCAAAGTTAAACAGGCATATTTTACACGTTTTATGGTTTCTATAGAAAATTGATAAATGCTCATAAATTACGTACTAACAAAAAATACCTTCAGAACTTTATCCTACATTAGTTATAATTATTAGTTACCGAAATTTAAAAAATCTGAAAGTTTTTCAAAAAGTTGGATGTTTCATTGAAAAATAGCTTTTTCACAAATGTTCATCATTAAGGAATAAAGCAGGGTTAGGCAATATTTAATTACCAATTGATTTTTGCTAGGTCCTTCTAGGTTGATTCATGGGAATAGCCGAATTTCCTATTTACGAAGAACAAGATCACGTGATAATGTTGTTTTACAAGAAATAAATAAATTGAAAAATTACAGAGATAAAATAAGCTTCCACAAAGTAATTTCAAGAAGACATGAGAGATCGACTGCCTTATGCTGAGTGTGAATTGGCTCTCTGTATTGAAGATCCTAAAACTCTTATTTGATTCTTTGGAATAGATCAGGCGAAAGGTAAAATTTGAGCAAAATAGTGCTCCTCCCTCTTTGGAGTTTCACAATTATCTTGATAACACACTTCAACAGGGTTGGATAGGACAGGGTTCCAGAGCTTAGCTCATATGACTTCTTTTTATGGAGTATGGTTAAACAAGATGTTTAAGAAATCCGGCCTTCTTCAATATCTCAACTGAAATTATGGAAGCATTTCCAAAATTTGATAGGATATGCTATTAAATCTATTCCAGAGCACTTGGAAAAGTTTGCAAAATTTATTCACATTTCTGGTGGACATATTGAATCTTAAGAATAATATTTTTCAATTAAAATAAACTTTTTTGTCTAACTGTTCATTTAAACGTGTTTGTTGTTTTTCCGAAACTATAAAAAATACTTAAATATGAGAAATTGGGCAATTTCCGTGAAGATATATATATATATATATATATATATATATATATATATATATATATATATATAGAAGGCCCTGACCTAATAAATGAATCGGTTTTTTCATTTCAGGCAATAGATCATTGCCAATTATTGGCAATAATTTGAATGAAAGCGATGAATCAAATAAACAGTGAATTAACTAGTCTTTGTTTTAACAAAAAAACAGTACGCATCAAAACTTTTCGAAGAAAAATAATCATTGTAAGCTGACAACCATAAATGTGTTGTGCAGACACCATGTTCAAATACTAATTACCGATGTGTTCAAAATATGGTGACCCCAGAAAACCATAACGGAGCAAAGTAAGGTTAATGTTAAACATTCATTATGCAAAAAACAATGAAATTCAGTGGAGGCACAATGACCTGGAGCTATATTAACTGGGACGGAAGCAAGGTAATCAAACTGCCACTCTCAACAGCCGGTAATATATTAATTTACTAGGCGAGTAGGGCTCCTCGTTCTAAATGGCACATGATTATATTTTCCAATAAGATTTTCAACGTGTGAAAATTTTTTCACTTAATTGGCCATTTTAATTCTTAAGCAATGGATTAATTGATTTCCAATTATTGAAATAATTACAGTATCAATTAAATATTGTCTACCCCTGCCACACAAAATTTACCCATTGTTGCAAGAAGCTAAATTTTTGACAGCTGAGCTGAGCGAATTCCAGTTACTTCTCGTTTCAAAAAAATTGTGAAAATAAATGAATATTTATTTATATAAGAAAAGGTTGCATGTCAAACGTTACATGCAATTAAAACTTGGAAAATGAGAGAGTTTGAGATAACTATGAGGTGGGTAATTACGTAGTTCCAATTGCTCTTGCAAAAAATTACCTAAAAAGCCGATTTTAACCATCCCATAATCAGAAAGTAGCAGCTGAGCTGAGCCAGCCGCGTGGTTAAATAATCGAACTACTTGCCCCCTTGCGCAGTTTACAACACCCCTTAGGAAAAGTGGCCGAGATTGAGTGTTTGAAAAAAACGCCATATGCTCGTTTCAAAATCACAGCAAAACAACAGGCCAGGGAATATTACCGGCCATATATTGCACATAAGAATTAATCGAATAACGATATATCGAAAATTTCTATATCAATAAGCAACATCAATGCAAAAATATCCATACATTTGAAAAAATAACAAAAAAATTTAAGTAATCAAAAGTTGGAAGGAGGGATACAACATTCACTTCGTTTATATTGGATAATTATAGTAATCGTGATAACCAGAAATTGGCAGCAATATCCAACATTAACAATTTTTTTTCATTACACTTGATTATGCACATTTTCAGATTACATAAATTTAAGCATCTAACCTGTAGGACTGAAAAATTTTCTAAAACATTTGTCAACATAAATCTTTCTGGAAGACTTCTTAGCTTGGTGATGAAATTAACCATGAAGTCGCACATTTCTGATTTTTCTATACGATAAACAAATCTGTCGTTTTCAGGACGGGCGAATTCAGTCTAAACGAAGAGCAATAAATATTAAAATTAAAAACGACCGCAAGGTTTTTCAAATAAATTCACAATATTTCATTCATGAAGTGCAAATAATGAACATTATAGCTCGAAATATAAAATCAAGATGAATATTACAAAAGGGTTTAAGCTTACAAAATTCATATTACAAGATTTACTACTATATTGAAGACAACGATGCAAGTTAATACAGATTCAATTTAAATATTCAAATGAAATGGCGATTTTGAAGTTGATACTATTATGCTTCGTCAATGTCCCTAGCGAGAAGAAGGTTAATGGATTCTGAAATAGCTAAATAATTTATTTCCTACTTTACAATGGAATATATTTGCCAAGAATATGGTGCCCCGCTCATTATGTTATCACGTCCAGTGGCTGGGTGATAGGATCGTGGGTAGGCGATTGAGTTAAAAATGACCTCCACAAAACACCAATGTCATGGCTGGTGGCCTACACATTAAAAATTATAAGAGACTAAATGCGCTAAATTTCACAAAATATTTTTAGACATTCAATGGAGAATTTATAAAAGGAATTGACTTGCAGTTTAAGGAACTGCCTTATTTGTTAAAATTTATCAATAAAAAATTAAACCTTATATTTCAATATAACATTGCACTAAGACAATTAGCATGTAAGTTAAAAATGTAAATGAAGTATAAACCTGCAAGTGAACGAGACGCATAGTACATCAAATTAGATAGCGTAATAAAAATTAAATTTATATTAAAATTTACAAAAACTTAAGATTTAAAGAAAAAGTACTCTTCCTAGTAATAGCTGAACATGCACATAGTAAAAAGTAGCTTACTTCAACTTTTTCGACAACCTTGCTACCAAATGAGCAAACTGTTGTGGTACACTGAATTGTCATCATGGTGGCACTTTCACATCTAAAAATATAAGTAAGTTGTATGAAGTACATTCTAATGCATCAAATAAACTCTTTTAAAATGGTAAAATAGACTGATGTATGATTATATAGAGTCAATGTCTGATACTTAAATAATCAATTGTCATTAATCAATGAGTTCAGCCACCGAAGAAAAAAATTATAATTTAATATAATTTTACTCTTTGTTTTGGTTATTATTTACACAGATGTTTTTCGAGATAAATTATCTTCTTCCAAGACAATTTTTTTGACAAGGCATATGGATGACTGCCAAAGATTCTAAAGTATTGACAATTAAAAAAATTATTATTATTGGAATTTGTTGATAACAATTTTTGAATTTTATGCATTCCGCATTACTACAATTCCATCATTCTACTTAAGTATTAAAGATTTGTTTAAATAGTCCTTTATTTACTACATTGAAAAACGATAAGAGAACTTGAAGTCTTAGAATTAAAAATCATCATGTTATTCACAAACGGACACTCTTTCAGATGTTGGAGTGATTTCAAGAAAATTTGTACTTGACTTTCGTTATCTAACCTCAATAATGTTTATGATAATGCAAGCGTAAAACTGCCAAAACTGCTGGTAAGCAATTATTTCGAAATATATACCTTTGTTGCATCTGCACACTATGCTACAAAACATATGTGAAATTACCTAAATTCCTGCATATTATAAAAGCTATTGTGATAATGCGAAAGTCAGAACTGAAACATAGTGCGGAGAACCCTGGGCGGAAAAGCAATTCTAGAAATTGTAGAACTCTAATTCAGGAAGAAACAAGAATCGGGTGAGAAATATTATAAATGACAAGAAAGTGGAAATTACCCCATAGTTAAATTTTAAGAAAATATGAATAGTGTGGCAGCTAAATCGGAAATCAATAAAGCGAATCAAATGCCAACTTGCGACGCCACCTGTCAGGGCCGAGGAATTAGCTAGAATTGTGTCAAAATCAAATGTACTAAATCAGTGGTTCTCAATCTTTTCTACCCAAGGATACTTTTTTCGTCTTAATATTTTTATCGGGAACCCCGCAAAAAATCACAAATAAAATAGTAGACTAATAAATCATTGTGTTATATTTTTTGTAGGAAAATGTTTTTTCTTCTACGTAATTGCTATAAAAAATAGAACAGCTGCGTGAATATTTTTACTTTTAGTATTTCAAAATAGCGCAAATTTCTGTAGAAATTACATTCTCAGTAACTAAAACCATTCTAAAGTAGAATTGCCCTATGGACCACCAAAATGTCACCATGGACACCAAATTCGCAATGTTTAGTTTGTTGACCCCAGGAAAGTTACATGGACCCCAATTGAGAACCACTGTCCTAAACAGATATATAGAATTCGTCCTGTTAGGCTACAGAGAAATCATTGAACATCGGTGGTTCCAATAGAAGAACTACTACTGGCATGATGTTCAGCGAAGTACATAATATATAAAATTTTAAATATGGTGCTAGTTTTGCAATGGTACAGGCAGTGGTGCAAATACGTAGGGATTGGGAGCTATCCACTCCTCCAGAATGAAACCAGATCGTTCTCCCCCAGAGAGAATAGTTAGTAGCTTTTTAGAATATTGCAATAAAATCGGTATATATTCTTCTTTGCCCCCTAAATTACATGGGCTGGCTACACCACTGGGTATAGAGCAGTATATTATTTCGAGCTTATAAATATCCAGTTTGTATGTAAAAGCCTGAATTTCACAAATAACTTAGTATAATAAAGGATGTATTGATTTCCATGATAATGAAATTTCAATCTGTTTAGGCATATTTGAGTTACTAGTTTTTATTGGTTTGAAGGATCACTATAAAATGTTTTTGTTTAGGTTTATATTGATCACTGGCGTTATTATTCAATGGAGGAATGCTGTAGACATCACTTTTAATGACAATAGGCTTGCAATTCACTCAATGCCTAAGCAAATCCATACCATAATAATAGAGCACCACAAGTATTATTATTATCACAGTGAAATAATAGACAGCTTGACATTTTACAGTTTAAGATCAAGAAAGCGAGTAATTAAAGTTTTTTGATTTAGTCAAGCATCAATGCTGAAAGTCTGAGGCGGATATTCCATCATTTCCTTATTGCGTAACCCACTCACTTAAAAATATCCTGAAAACATCTTAGACGGCGAGTGCAAAAACATAGATGTAGATAATAAAATGGTGAGAAATTCCCAAACGCATAGCTTTCTATTTCGCAGATTTATAAATTTTCTTCCCCAGTTCAAATTGCGTGAACGCTAAAGTGGAGATGTGAAGGAATATTTATGTTTAATGTCAATGCATAACATTTTAGTTGTTTTATTTGTTTTGATATGTTCAGTTAATAAATAGCAATTGATTTATTATAAAATTTATGAAATATGTTTCAATCTCACATTGATTTATATGCGACGAATCAAAAAGTTAGAATGGCAAAAAACACCAGCAACGTGTTCTCTTTGAAAGTAATTGAAACCAATGAAGAACGAATATAGCGAATTATATTTTAAAGTAAGAAATTATTTCTTTAAGCCGACTTAAAAATTATTTAATAATTATGAAAATTACATGTTTCGCTATAAAAGAAAGAAACCGAATGTAGTAACAAACTAATACACAAATACTTTCTATTCAATTAGTGATTTCCGTTTAATCACTTATCTCACAACATAACTCATGAATGAACAAAAACTATTTTCTGAAAAAATAATGCCAATGTTAAAAATAAAGGTTTTCTAAAAACATTGCCATAATATTATCTCATCCTAATTGGTTAATTTCTGTGAAATGAAACCTTAAAAGATATATTAGGAATATAAATGTTCTCACATTGTATCAACAGCATAAAAGACATTTGACTCTTCAGGAAGCGAGGAATTGAGATCACCCCAAAACTTGACAAGGAAGAATGCTGATTGAGGACCTTTGGTGTAGAGATCTTTGAGACCACCACTGTCGGATGGAAATTTGTCGATGATCTGACGCATATCTAGAGGCTCAAAATGATAAGGATGTGGAACTACTGGACCACCAGAAAGATGAATAAATGAGTGAACTGCTACCTAAAAATATAAAATAAGTTAAAGCAATGAAGAGTGATAATGAAGCAGATTGACAAGAAAAACAAACATACAATATAAACGATATATTTTAGAAAGTTCAAACACGCAGATAAATGAGGCGAATACTGAAATCCAAAAAGCCTGAATAACCGACAAAAGAAAATTAGGGAAAATAAACGAAGACTGTAAATATATTTATCATATGATGACAAGAAAAATTTCACGGAATCTATTCTGTGCGGCAAACTCAACAGGAATTACTGAAAATTGTCCTATGCTGCACAAAAACTTCAACCTAGAAATGGTATTCTGTATTCTCAAGTATATGCTATTTGCTTAATGAATTGTTTCAAAAATACACAAATCAGTAAAGAGGATTAAATTCTTAGGAAAACGACGCATTAAAACAGTGCTAATACTTTCCAATGACGCAAAAAGCAAATAATTTAAATGGGTGACATCATTCCATACGGTATGAAGTAGCAAACGCGGGCTACAAACATAAGGGGAATTACCTTAATGATATCAAGATACATATTCAGCAACAAGCACATAATTAAAAACACCCGTAAAACAGCAGAATGATTCCAATTAAAAATAATTTTTTATAATTGAGATCAATAATTCAGTAAAATGAAAGATCTTGGCCTAATTCAATTTGCTAAGTCTAAGGCAACAATTGGAGTGATAATGATTAAGTATGGAGAAAGCTATTAATCTACAGTGGACATCATTTATTATGATTTATTTAAGATAACAAAGTCATTTAGTGATTTATTTAAACGTTTTAGTTTGTATTAATTGAACCATCCCCAATTACCTGAAAATTTTCACCTGAATTAGTAATTAACATTGAAAATCCTAACTACTGCAGCTGCAGGCAATATGCCAAGTGCTGTAATATAAAATATCTATAGTATTTAGCAAAAATAAAAATTCACCACAACATTTAAAGAATCAGCTTAAATTGTATTTTACCTTTTTGTTAACAACATAATAAATTCTGATAAATTTAAAAAAATGAACAAATGATTAAAATTATAATTTAAAAAATTGTTATCAGTAGTGGGAACTACTATTAACCAGGAAAGATCAGTCCTGAATTTCCATAGAAAAATAAATACATGAAGGTTAAGATCACTACTGAAATCTGTTAACAATAGTTACTACTACTCTAAATCATTCAGTAAAAAAGGGAAAGTTTACCATTTACAGTTCAATTTAAATGTAAACTTAATTAAAAGTTCAAATACCAGTTCTAGTGTTTAGTAAATGAAACATGAGCAAAAGCAAAACATTGAATGTTAATATAGATGAGAAATACATGTACATTCTTATGGCACTTTCACATTTTAATAACTTAAAATGGTCTGATATTTATGAATAATAGTTAAAGTCAGTAAGAGTTATCTAAAAAATAAATGCATTTTTAAAAAAGAAAGTTCATTCTGAAAACAGCTAACATTGCTAATTTTTAATTAAATTCTGTAGAACCAAGACAGGAAAATTAAAAAGCTAAAGGATATGGTATGAAAAATACAAATCTATAGGCCATATAACGTGTGTAAAAAAATTGACCAATTTAGACTGGAAGATTTATTCGAAAATTTATACAAATAAATATATTTATAATATATTGAGTTGAGTAAAGCATTATTTGTAAAACGAAAACCTTTAAGATATACTATTTCGAATACTATTATAACTTTTTTTCAAAGATATCGAAATGATTACCTATGGGCAGGTTTCAATAAATATCCGAAATTCAGGTACAGGTTTCAGGCTCAAGAAAATGCAAAGGTTGCAAAACACGGGCTTAACTGAAATCCAAAACTGTGTCCCGATTATACTATTAAAATTCTATAGTAGTCAAATTGTTATGGCACAAACCAAAGGCGGGTGATTACTGAAAGCAAATATTGGTTTATTATATATATATATATATTGACTAAAAATGTATTATGCGATCATTTAACTTTTTATTCTACTTTCATTACAACAAATTACAGTAGCCCATCACTAATCCGGAAACTTCAATAATCTGGCGCAAGCTTCGGCAATAGTGATTTTTAATATTTAATTCAATTTTAATGATAATATAGTGTCACAGCCATGTGAATAAAACTTTCACATGAACTTATTGATAAATGTCTTTTCTTTATTAATCAAATTTTATTGTTTTATGGAATATTTTAATTTTAAGAAGAGGTAGTTAGCTATCAGGTTTGGTGCATTTTAACCTAATAGCACTTTTCAAATCCCAATGACGCCGGATTAGTGATGGTCAACTGTATTAATTTCAAAATCACCAAGTAATCATACAGTAGTGCTTTGATTTAATTATTTATCATTAATCCAGAACATTTCTCTTTAAGAAAATGTTCATAGACTCGCAAAAATGCAAATTTGTAAAGCCATGACGTTCTACATCATTTCCTATTGAAATAAATCAATTGGCTAATAATATAATCATTTGGCAATATTGCGCAATGAATTAAATAGATGACAAAATTTGGTAAAATCAATTATCATTATTTTATTCAGACTACGTTCCTGACGGATTTTCATGATTAATCAAAATTTTATCAGAACACAGATCATTCATTAGACGGAAATACAATTTTTTTTGAGAAATATCAAAATCAAGACAGTGCGGCAATCAAATCCATTGAAATTTATGGATACATTACTAAACTTTTGCAAATACAACAAGCAGGCAGGAATTCGGTCTCTGTAAAAGAATTGATAAAGCAATTTGCTTTATGGATTTTGAGTTGTACTTTCTGACAAGTTGAGTATACTGACAAAACAAATTTGAAAAGATGAATGCTACACACGAGTTGACTAAAACGAGCCAGAAACTCGTACAGCAAAACAAAGTACCATTACCTAAGGATGCGAACATCCAGGTATAACATGTGTGAAATGATTGATTATGAATAAACCGTGAGCTGGCTTTCAATCACTTTCTGATGGTTGTGCTTAATCCTATTTAGGTTGAAGAAGGGGTTAAATTCATCCTCCTCGCACATATTTGATTATTACGAAAAAATTGAGGTGGGCAGAAGACCCCCACCCTCAGAATTGTAATCACATTAAATTTAGTTTTACGTATTTTCACAAAGTTTTGGATTTGTTTTCTCCAACAAAATTTATGGACAATTTCTTGGATGGCAGTCTATATTTTCATTATTATGGCTTAGAAGGGAGTGTATATATGTTAATAAGGTATATTTTTATAATAACAAAAAAAGCATTCGGGCTATTATTCANCTCGTACAGCAAAACAAAGTACCATTACCTAAGGATGCGAACATCCAGGTATAACATGTGTGAAATGATTGATTATGAATAAACCGTGAGCTGGCTTTCAATCACTTTCTGATGGTTGTGCTTAATCCTATTTAGGTTGAAGAAGGGGTTAAATTCATCCTCCTCGCACATATTTGATTATTACGAAAAAATTGAGGTGGGCAGAAGACCCCCACCCTCAGAATTGTAATCACATTAAATTTAGTTTTACGTATTTTCACAAAGTTTTGGATTTGTTTTCTCCAACAAAATTTATGGACAATTTCTTGGATGGCAGTCTATATTTTCATTATTATGGCTTAGAAGGGAGTGTATATATGTTAATAAGGTATATTTTTATAATAACAAAAAAAGCATTCGGGCTATTATTCAGCTGGTGGCAAGAGCGTACCAAAAATAAATAACCGATACCTCACTCTAAAAACTTCTGACCTCTACAAAAATTTGCCCAAAATTGGAATAATGATATCTTTTCTGTAAAGGTTAATGTAAAAATTTACCACATGCAAAATTATGGACTGATTGAGTCACAAGGACGTAAAGAAGTAAATAAGGGAGCTAATTTTACCCCACCCAACCCTTTACGTATGTCAAAAGCCCAATCTAAATAGGTTTAATCAATTAATTGATATTGGAAATGTGATATAAATTTGTACTTAACGAATTCATATTCGTTAAAATGTGCAATGCAAAATCTTATGGAAGAGACACTCTCAAAGTAACCTTTGTTTATGAGGTAAAGTTCAGAAAGAGGAGAGCGACATGACTATATAACAATTCGTCATTCACAGCATAACTCCATAGAATTGCGTTGCGCATAACCGCCACTCTTTTGTTTATTCAAGGTACGATTGAGAGATGACATTTTACAAATTTTACCATATTTATAGAGCTGATTTGACAGATATTTTCTGGTTGATGACCATTATTAAAATTTCATAGTTACTACTGCAAAAATTACTTTAAAAACAACTACTACACAAGTTGATTTTTTTTCATTTAAGAGTTATCAATTGTAGATTAATTCATCTAACTATGATAATGAATGCAAAACATTTATTACAAAAATGAATAAATTAAAGTGAGATTAATTGATCTGAGCAAAAGATTAATTCATACAAGTTATTTGGCGACATGAAAAAATTTAGTGACCCAACTCCATTGACATTTGATAAAATTCAATAGAAGATAGTGTAAGGGATGATTGAAATACTAGTCAATGCAGTTGCCCAATTTCATGAACAGGACGATAACGTTGATTAAAGTAAATCAATTGTAAATAGATTTTTGCTTTAGCTGGTATGTTCACTTAGATAATAACAAAGTACATTAAAAATTAATTCATGTTAAATTTCTAGGATTGTGCAAATACGCAAAATTATAGTATTAAGAAATTACCAAATACATAGCTAAGTGTTGAAGCAGTGAAATAATTAGTGCTCGGAAATAGCAAAACTACTGAAGTGTATGCATCAGTAGTGGTATTGCTGGGTCTTAATAACTGGCTGTTAACTCGGTGTATATACGAGACAAGTCGTTTCTTCTTAAAATTGCATCGTCTATAGTTACATAATGAAACGCAATCGCAATCAGGAGCGTACCAAGGGGGACATGGTATACTGGTTTTCTTCTTATATATAATTTGAAATAGTATTTTAACTAAAAATAACCTTAAACTGTTAATTAAAATAATAGTGCCCACCATTAAATATTTGGGTAACTGAAAAATGAAATGCGGTTTAAGAACAAGGCTATGCATCATAACAGATAAAAATAATATATAAAGGTTAATTTAGACCTGATTTATGATTATTCTTACACCATATATTTCACTGACTTTTTTAAATCAACTAATTATATTACATAAGTTTAAAAAGGTAATGAAACATTCACATTCATCTAGCAAAAGAAGTTTACCAATGAATTGAAAATCTATGAAAAAGAGATTTGGGTCTTGGTAAAGGAAGAGTACTTTAAAAACAGCATTAAAATCTATACCAGTGGTTCTCACCCTTTTTGATTCTAGTAAGTATTCATTATGCTTTATTTTGAGAGAAAACTAAACAAATACAAATAAATTATGTATTTTGAGTGTGGGTAGCACAGTAAAGTAACATGGATCCATATAGTCCATGCGGGCCTCGGTTGAGAACCACTGCTCTATACAAATAGGTTATTTCGAAATAAGGAAATTTTAAAAACAGTACATCCAATGTGTCATTGCAGTCAAGCATTACCCATATTTGCTTAATGCACTAGATGATTAAGTGGAAATAGAGGAAAATTTTAAAGTATAATTGGATTTCCTACATAAAAAGCACAAATCAATCTCTTAGTTGCTAAATAAGACGATATGATTTGTAGTTTATTATTGTATGTTATACAACTAAAGTGTAACTCGAGAAATTAATATGTACACATTGATAAAGGTCCAAGTCACATCTAATGACTTTGAAAGACAAATGTGGTATTAAAACAATAAAAAATACTAAAACAATGGATGAGGAACATGCATACATTTAAGAGAGTTACCTATAGACTAAAAACTAAAACCAAGGTTAGTCAAAGATACCTAATGCATTAAGTAAACGGATTAACCATTGCTTACTGAGCTACAAAAACTGAAGGTTATAAGGATTATAGAATTATGAAAATGAATTTTTTTCTTAAGCAATGGTTAATATTTATACATGGATTAATATCAAAACGAAATCCTCAGTCGGCGTCAAACTAATGCAAACAGTTTTAAACGTACTGATGAATCGCTACTGACGTCCTTTTGTACATATGCCCTGAATTCGAGAAGACGGAGTTTACTTGAGCCGAGAACTCCTTTATCCCACGAGGCTACAAGGGAAGAGTTTGTGTTGTTGACATGGTTGCCAAAGCGACGCAAATCCATTTGTGAGTAATTGGTAACTTGAAACGGTTTAATGCTAAATAGATTTCAAGTAACATCCATTTCCGTATTTAATTACCTTATCAAACTAAATGAAATGTGTCCATAATTAAATGGATAGATTTTAATAGTGAAAAACGAATTAATCTATTCATTGTCAAAAACTACAGTGGTTTTGAAATTTCATCAATCTGATGTCAGTACAATGCATTGACGCATTGTAAATTTATTATGCCGATTAAGATACGCTATCAAATATAAAAAATAAATGACAACCAAAATATGATGATCGGTATATCATAATTAAACAAACTTTAAAATTCAATCATATGAAAATCTCACAGCAATTAATAAATATTTGAAGTAATTAATTTAATTATTGGCTACCATTCCAAGGAAGTAGGAATATGACATAGTAATGATCAAAAAATTGCAATTATCACGAGAACAACAAAAAAATTTGTATCAAACTTTACGTCAAACTCAACAACTTTTTCAAACATTCCACGAGAAATCTATTCTAAACTAAGAAGTGTTCGATCAAAAGTAACAGCAAAGAAAACATCGACACTTGAAAACGAAGATAAATAATATATTTTAAAGAATTAATGTACCAAACGATTATTACAAAGGAGGGAACCAAAAATTTCGGACCATTTTATAAAACATTACGTAATTTTCAAAATAATATGGTAATAAACATGCTATTAAATAAAAAGTGAGTTCATTTATTACCTCATTGGCAATAATTCATAAAGATTCTCCTAGAGTATGAAGCTTGCGCTAGTTTATCAAAGCGATACATTAAAAATCCAAATAATAATAGAAAATCTTACTCAAGTTTTTCTGAATTGTTCCAATAACCATTGGAGTGGGTGGAATTATTATTAACATTTGAGGATAATCTAGCACCAGGAGGGGATCCAGCATTCTCATTATCTTCATTTGAACAAGATTTGTTTGAGCTTGCTGAAACAATTTGAGCTGAAGACATTCCAGCCATACTTTGAATAGCACGTTCTTTTGTTTGAGGATCCTACAATAAGCATTGCATATAAACTATTCCGAAAAACACTGTAAAAAGAATGTACTTTATAATAAACAAATAGATATAATAATAAATATATATACTTAGATCATTGCCTTTTTGGATGAACCGGGACGGTTTTTGGCTGTCTCGGTTACCCACCAGCCCAGGGCCGATTCTAAATCTGCTTTACAAAACAATCTTTGACCTGAAAAGTTTTTAAAATTTTTTGCTGTTTTCTATTGTACAAATGCCTACAAATTCAAAACGACATATATATATATATATATATATATATATATAGGATAAAAAGTAATTTTAGCAATGTCGAGTTCACTTCAGAAAGCTTCATCAATGGATATTGACTGATTTCGTGGTTTCGGGTAAAATGCAATAAAATTCTAGTAAGTATATGTGAAATTGCATATTTTTTAATACTCATTGTCTTCTAGTTTCTAGATAAACGATCACCAGTTTTTTAACACTAGAAATATTTTAAATTCAAAAGCAATCTGCAATAATTTCGAAAAAGTAAACAATGTATTCATGATTTGCCTAAATTAATTGCAATGTTTTCAGTATGCTAATTATTGCTAAGCGTGCAATGAAGTTACTAAGTTTTAGTAAAATTTTAATAAATTCAGAAACTCAGTTTGTAATCCCAAAAATTCATATATTGTTTCTGACTAAGGAATATAATTTGGACAACCTGGAAAACTAGAAATATCCCAGGATTCGGAAAAAGGGAAAAGTTTTTAACCATGTTCGGCTGACTGAATTAAAAGCAAACTTCAAATATATTAACAATTAATTATATCCCCCAGTGATTTTCGTCTAGAAATATATTGTTATGGATTCTTTTTTAAATTCTTAAATTGTGCGGGACATCTACCAGGTAAGGGTTATGATTGCGATTATTGTATTTCAATAACGAAGGAATTATTATGCGATTAAAGAAACCCGGGCCAAAATATCAGCAGAAATATTTTGTATAAAAATCGGCAAATCCAATGGATAAAGTTATATCAACCATGTACATCCAAATCACATATTAAATGATGTGCATCCAACACTTCTTTCGGAGTGGAAATCAAAGTTTAACAGTGCAGAATTGTACACAAACAAATTTACAGCTAGAATTTTGTTAAATCAGTCGCAAAAAATGCTCATTGTGAAATCAAATGTCAATTATCACAGATGTTGAAATCTCAATACAAGCTTAAATAACTTAATATGAAATTTGAAAATATTTCTAATGGACTAGTGGCTGGATAAAATAAGACTAATAACCACGCAAAAAATTCAATATTTAATTAAGATATCAGCCTCTTAACTACTTTCAAACAACTGCTATGTCCTCATAAAAGCTCAAAGAACACTTGCATAATAGAGAATCAACAGCAGCTCAAGTATGTACACAGCCAACATTCAGCCTACTAAAAGAGTTAACAAAAGGCCAGTTTTATTAACAGACACATTTAAGTGTACATTAAGCAATAATCTGCAAAGGTAGAGTGAAAAATTCAAACACATGATTATAACATACAACATTGAAATCTTATTCTAGAGGAAAATAAAATCAATGATCAGCTTAGATCTAATTCATAACATATATAATAGCAATTTTCCATCAGTAAATTAGAGATTATCAATTGTATTAATTATGCATCAGATTAAACTCAATGAATGAGAAATATTTGCTAAATCATGATTACTTAAATCATTTGTCCAAATGACCATGGTTGAAAAAATAAATGATTTTGATTTCCCGAAAGTCTTGTATCTAATGTCAACAAAGAAAACATGAGACAGGGAAATTTTTCAATGGAGTTAATTACGGAAACAAAATAACATGAAATTTTGTAATATTAATCGGAATGCATTTCCACTGTATTATAATAAATTATAATTTATATGAAAGTTATCTAAATTTGGCTTATTCGAATACGTGAAACAAAAGATGATCAAATAGACATTTTTTAAGCTCTGGATTTAGTATTTGAGGATAAAATTATTATGGTCTTCCAACCTATCCCAAAGGTTTGGGACTGGTTGGAACAAGTTATCATTTTTTAAATAAGGTTTAAATATTAGTTACATATGCTTAACCCATTCAATCGTATTGTATTATATATGATGCATTATGTTCAAACGTTATTCGTTAAAAATTTTTTTCAATTAATTTCAACATAAAAAGTTGGCTTAGCCAAAGGCTATATTTTGAATAAAAGTTGGATTTATATTTTTGTTATTGTAAACTATTAACTGCAGTGAATTTTTATACATGTGCATACAAAAATATAAGAACGAAATTAATTTAATAAACAGTCATGTTTTGAAAAATACTATAATGTTTATGTGTCATACATTATACATATGATTTAACGTGATTGTAATGCAACATTTAGATTTTTTTATTGTTGTTAATGGGCAAATAGATGATAGGGATGATAGTGATGTTTGTGAAAATTATCGAAGTGAGGTAATGAACAATAATCGTGAAGAATCTGATAGTGTTCTGAACAACTAGAAAGATGCTACTTTGTTGGATGGAAATAGATTTCATACTCATAAATATAACTGAAAAAAAGAAACAAGGAATCTAGTAGAGGTCAATTTTGATGAACCCTAAAATGATGAAAATGATAATTTTTATACTATTGAGTCACCCATTGTTTACTTTTAAAAGGTTTTCTATGCCAAAAATCTTTTATCATGTCTATACACAGAAAATATATTTGCTCAACAGTCAAACTCTTGCTTTTCTACCAACGTGGACGAAATAGAAACATACATTGGTATTTTGAACAAAATGGGAATAATAAGTTTGCTAAGATATCGTATGTTTTGGAATAAATACCTTAGATTTAATGCAATAGCCGATAATATTTCGAGACCGTTTCTTTAGCATGAACTAATTTACTCTCTTTGTCGATAACAGTCAGATTGTGTCGATTCAAAGTAATGATAAATAACAATGATCGATTATTCAAGGCTGGAGCTATTCTAAAATTAATAAGAGCGGCATGTGTGAACGAGCAAATAAATCCTTCCAAAGTTAGGACTGCCCTGAAAATATCTTCCAAAGAAGCGATGGGGATTGAAAGTGATTTCTAGAAACGGTACAGATGGTTTCACTCGTGACTACATTCTATGATGGTAGGCGTCCTAATCTTGCAGAATCTTGTAGCTATCAGCCAGGAGACTTAGTAATGAAAGTATGCGAACAGTTACCCAAGCATGCGAACCATATTGTCTATATTGACTTTCTTCAATTCTATTGAACTTCAATGCATCTTAAAAAGCTATGGTATCCATTCAGGATGTATTCTCAGAAAAGACAACGAGGAAATTCTAATTTCAATTTTTAGATGGTTTGATTCTTTTAAGTTCCACATATGTGTTTGTCAATCCTCTCTCAGAAGTGATCCGTTATGACAGAATCAAAAGAAGAAATAAAATAGTGCAATGTCCCACCATTGTTCAACACTATAATGCTTATGTGGGAGATGCAGCCTATTTGATATGCTATAGGCATGTCTTTTTGTGGTGCCTAGTTAATGGTTGGATCGTATACTAAAGAAACTGCAATAAATCCGAATAGACATGACTTGCTTACATTTTTAAGTAAAGCGGCAACATCATTATTTATTCTGAAAAAGATCACAATAAAACATCCCCATTGAATTCATGGAAACCTGGCAGACCATCATGTGACTCACTACAAATTCGGAGTCTGTTCAAATAGTTCAGCAAATCGATGTACCTGAACATAGCAGCGTTTATTGGTCTGAAATAGTTATTGCGACGCGAGGAAACACTACAAGTTTTGCCATATATTAAATCAAACATGTTGCACAAAATGCAATGTGTTTTTGTGCTTGAGACAAGAAAGAAATTGTTTTAGAGCATTCATAATTGAATTAAATTGTGATAAACATAACGATGTAAGTCTTGTTAATATCTTCTAATTTTATGCCAGTAAGTGCTAATGCATCATATGATATATTGTCAAAAAATGTACCCAATTTTTTAATGACAAATGTTTTTTTTTAAAAATGAATAAATAAATATTCAATACAAGGAAAAATTTATCACTAAATAGAACAGAAAGGTTTAACAAAAGAAGAAGAAAATATAAGAAATATTATGTAAAATTAATCGGAGTGATTATAAATAGAATCCTATTTGATGTAAAGTTTCATTATCCAGCGCATCTTTCATATGCGCAAAAAACAAGTGCTTGCTTGATACTCAAAATTTGTGTGCATCTTTAGACTGTGTGTACGTTTGAGATTACGAATCATCAAAATATGAAGGAATTATTGTTAAATAACATGCGATGAGGTTTGTTGGAATGCTTTCCAAGCACATCAGTTTTATCCAAACCCACACAGAATTGAATAATTATTACTTTGATCTACTTTGGAAGTCAGCCGTTAAAGTTTAAAAACTATAAGTAAAATCATAGGTAGTTGCTTTCCCGAGCTGTTGATACAACCGCTTTATGCCTCAGCTTAATTCAAGGACACTATACTGGCATCTCGTAAATATAGGTTTCTCAATATTCATGCTTTTAAATTTTTTACAGAATTTTGAAATAATTCCTTTGGTTTTGCCTGAATTTTGTATTTTTTTCCTCCTCTAAGGTGCTCTTGATCGCTCATACATACAAACCCATATCAGCATCATAACAAGCTATAATTCTCCTTTGTTTATGTGAACGGAGGCCGACTACTAGTGCTCATATATCGTGAAATATTGATCGTATTATTCATACCAAATTTCGTGAAATAAGTGGGCTGGGTCGAGTGGACAAGACCCAATACTTAAAGGTGTGTTTACAGCTTATCAATGAAATATATTATTTCGCAATCGAGTGCTCAATTAGCACAAATTTAGCTGTAAACACCTGTGAAAGACGATCATATTTCCACAATTGAGATGAAAGTCGTGATCAAACCACTTTGATATTTCGTCTTTCATTCCTTTCATAATTAGTCATTACGCTAGTGTAAACATTGAATCAATTATATTTATTCGAAACTAGGCATGCAACAGGATCACGACCCACTTGCTTGAAAAAGTTAAAGAAAAAATGTTTCTGTGGGATGTCTCTAATCCCAATTATAAAAATCATGAGAAAAATAAAGCGGCATTTTCTGAAATCGCATTAGATATTGGAATGATGACAGGTAAATTATTTTAATTTTAAGAAAAGAAGTAAATGTATCCCCTGTTGCAAAATACCGCAGTGTTACTGCAAGCCGTTGGTGAGGTGATAACGCATTGCGGAAATGATTTGTGTATTATATGCCCAACATTGAAACAAGTTCCTCAAACTGTTCCGCATCTATTCGCAAAAAGTTTTTGAAGCCATATGAATCCTCTAATTTTAGTTCTTGCATCAATGATATGCCACCATATGTTGATCGTCAAGATATCCATTGCTTTACCCACAATGTTTGCGTCTTTTGTTTTTTTTTTGCAAACACGCCATAATAAATAACAAAGAAGCAGAGGCAAAGGTTTCCAAATCGCATGATTCTGGCATTATTTTAAAATGTTTTGAATTATAAGATTCAATTGGGATTAGTCAGCTGTAAACGCTGTATCAATAACAAATAAAAGTGTGATAAACAATTACAATTGAGGCGCTGTAAAGAGCGTATCAACAACAATGCATTCTTCTCAATTTAGAGGTATTATAATTCGTTGATAAGCTGTAAACCCACCTTAAGCTGAACTTGAAATTTGCAAGTATTCAAGAAAAAATGACGAAGTAATTTTGGATGCAAAAGAGCCTGTTTTAATGAAATTCAAGTGGGTCTGTGTGGATGTGCGTATCGAAGACTTTATAAAATTGCTTTTCAATTTCTAAATTTTTTCCTTTAAAATTTATTAATATTGTTTTCTTATTCCTTCATTACGACAGTCTACATAGCATTTGGCATTAATTAATGCCAGATTTAGGTTTGCAAATTTAAGACAATCATGAAGAAAGTGAGACCAAAAAGCAACCAAGTGTCAACCCTGGGATGAACTATAGGGATATATTCAAAAATGTCCTTTAGACTTAGAAACTTCATATTGCGCATCAGCACAAAAATATCTAGAATAGTATAATTTTGTTCTTGAAAAAATACACATTGAATTTTGTTGGACAGTGTTATTGAAAAAATATTCTATTTAAAATCATGCATGTGTAATATATTTCAGGAATTTTATGAGTTAATGTAAAGCTAGCTACTAGATTTAATTAATGCTTATATAATGATTCTGCTATTAAACTGGGAAGCACTGGTTATTTAAATATTCGCAGATATTAATAAATATTGATTTACATTGACCGTGACTGCCCATATGGACAACAATAGATGTGACTATGAAATGAGAACATTTTTTTATTGGAATCCAACTGTACCAGATATTTGATCATCTAGTAACTATTCTGCAAAATTTGCATACATTATTTTTACGCATTTCTAAGTTTAAATAAAAAATGTTTTGAACTTAGTTGTAATAAAAATATTGATTGATTTTATAAACTTTTAAGTGATTTGAAAAAAAATGAAAAATTATTTAATGAAAATTGTTATTCGCTTCAGATAAATTATAATGAAATATAATATAGAGTAGATAAATTACGATTAATTATATTGAGAGAATTAATTCAAAATTGCTGCCGTAATTTTAAAATAACTACTGTCAAAAACAAGCATGTGAAACGAAAGAAGAAAAATGTTTCTCAAGTGCTCTACTTCAGTAGTTGAATGTCTAGTATTTTTGGTGTTTAGACGTGACATTTAGTCTTTGAAAACCGGAGACAAGTCTGATGTCACGTGTATTATGTAAGTAGTCTTCCAGACCAAAATAGTCATTCAAGGAATAAAACAAAAAATATGAAACATTATTAAGTCATACATAACACAAATATAAATATTGAAAACACATATCAATCAATTTAGCAATAAAATAAATCATAATTTTGTCTGTGTTGATTACTTTAAAATTTAAGTAACCACTTCTTTAGCCACAAATTTTACTTAGTGTCAAAGTACAAGTAACATTCGGAAAATTTGGTAGTTTAAATAAAGTACTGTATATTGGAACAGGTATTACCATGTTCGGGTAGTTTCACCTGATCATGATCAATTAAACTTGGGGAAAGCTAATAAGTTGTGGGCTTTTAAAAACTAGATTTTAGAAAAAAATAGATAATAAATTTCAGAAAATTAAAAGAAAATAGTTTAGGATAGGTACCTAGCAAAATTAATTGCTTGTAGCTGAACGTTTAAACATCAGAATAAAACCATTTGGAAAAATAGACATGAATTTACATATTGTCGAAAAAGTTTAAGGGATTCATTACAATCACCTTAAAAATTAATGAAAACTCAAGTTGTTAAATAATTGATAAAAGCACCTGTTGATACTTACAATGTTCATTGTCTTTAGTTTTTGTGCAATTTCCCTCGTTCGTTTCCGAGCGAGAACTTGAATGTGACTGGAAACTTGTTTACGAGAGCGAGATTTACCCGTGCGCAGGCGAATATATCGAGCTATCAACTCATTTCGACCTAAATAACAAAAGGTCAATAAATATTAACGAAATTTTTCAGTTAATATTCATATATACAATTTCTAAGCGCATACACAACGATATCCGCCAACATTTAAAACTAACTGAATATAACGCTTTGATCAATGAAAGATTTTATGCTATAAATTAATATTTATATAAAGCAAAACAATAAACATTAAATACTCTAGAGTTCTACCAAAATTCTCGTCCAAATGAGATTAATCCTACATCTCACACATTTATCTAGAAATGCAGTTTTCATTATTAATGTTTCAGACTGAATCTATACTAAAATTATATGAAACTTGTTTATTGTTACGTCAATTTTTTTATATGTATGACAAATATTAATATTAGCATTCTCCTTGTATATTGAATAATAGAAATATTTGCATTTTCTCAATTCTTAAGTAGATCTTTATTTTACGCATATCAAAACGTAAGTATTTAAAAGTAGCTTAAAATTAAAAAATAATTGTAATATTGTTGCCTCACAAAACATGTACATATACGATTTGCTTGATTAGTATAAAAGACTGCGCTTCAAATTTTGAATCTTCAGAACGAATCGGAGGCGATTTTTCAACTACCACTCCAATCTCGAAACCGAAAAAATCTCCAAAGGTTTTTGATTTGATTATTTTTAATTAGCGCACAAGCTACTTGCTAAAATATATACTCAATTAAATATTAAAAAACAGCTATAATACTTGCTTAATCTAAGTCGAAATTTTGAATGAACCTACTTTGCAATAGTCTATTCTAGAGATAGCTTGATTTAAACGGAAATTCAAAAAACAGTTACCACAATTTAGACAATTCCGAAATACCGTTTTGATATTTGTAATTTTTTTTACTTAGACATTTTCTGCACTACCAAAGCAATATATTTTGAAACGTATGTATTTTTATATTTTTAATAAATTAACTTTGTAACCAAGGGCTCGTCTTTTTCTGGTCTATGTTGAGTCCGATCTTGAGGATGGCGAGTAGGAAATCATGATTTTTAAGGTCACAATATATATTGATTTAGTCTTATTTACTGAAATTTTGCGAGCACATATTTTTAGACTGTGAGTATATTAATAATTTGACCGTTTATTTCAATGTCTATTTGGGTATTACGATGATGCATACATGCCATAATCAAACACACGCGCTGAGTTCTAAATTCAAAGTAATTGTTATTTTATTTTATTGTAGATTTCATGATAAATTATAATATTGTATTTCCATCTTAACTAATAGGTAGTTACAATTGAAGTTGGAAATTATATAGGATATAACGCAATGCACTGTAGATTACAAATGAGGAGTCGCAGAATTGTGATAATATAAACATTAATAATTATATTACAACTCATGAAATGCATAATACAAGTTCTTCAACATTCTTTAAAAACTATGTGCTTAATTTTTTTCCGAATGATGTATTATAAATTAAATTGAAAAAATACAATATATCTGGATTTTATATGTACAACGTAACTATTAGAAACTTAAAATTAGGATAATTACTCAAGTATCTAAAATTTGAATTTCTTCAATTTTCTGTTTCAAATAATCGTAATCGAGAGCTAATCGTGGTGGGCAATACTGAAGTGTTTCAGGTGTCACTACAAACATTTTATGTCGGTTTCCGAAAACAAGCGGATCAGAAACATTGTATTCGTTCTTAAGTCCCTCTATAGGCTTTCAAATTTGCAATATGGTACTTATTGCAATAAGAGCAACTGATTGAGAAAACAAGAACTATCTACAGTTGGGTGTTATCAACAGAGCCCTCACATCTTTATGATCAACAACTGCCAATTTAAATTCTCACAATATTAACATTTTAAACCCCTGTAAATATATTGAGTGACCCGGAAAACTGTTTTTGTTTAATGGTAAAATTTTTTGCTTCTTGTTTATGATGACATTTTCTCGTTTAGCAGTAGTATTTAAAAGACACTTCAGTCGGTATAAAAATGATTTCTCACTTAGTCTACATTTATTCAGTCATACTAAGAGGAATAGTAATTCTTGAATGTCAATTACTACAATGCTAATTAATCTTTTTGAAATGAGATTACTAAAATAAATACTTCCAAAAGTAAGCAGTTTAGAAGATTAAAACAACAAATT
Organism: Hofstenia miamia; assembly: GCA_900660155.1. Classification (NCBI taxonomy): domain Eukaryota; kingdom Metazoa; phylum Xenacoelomorpha; order Acoela; family Hofsteniidae; genus Hofstenia; species Hofstenia miamia. The sequence goes on along the minus strand of CABFPE010000058.1, from coordinate 1,844,399 downwards.
GCTAACAGCAAGAGTATTCACATACTGTCTATTTGAAAGCTCCAAAATCATTTTAAACACACACTCTGCTTATGAGGAAAACTATTTCGAAAAAACTAAGCCTCCCTCATTTTGAGTCTTCCTAAAAAATGAAATACCATATGAAAGCAATCCATAATGATGCAATGCAATCGATATAAAAATGTGGTAACTCACATTAACATTTTATTATAAACGAGATGCTTCACAGTACAAGGAATACTTCTTGAAAGCGATAATATGAAAAACAAATTCTTGCAAGGCTTTAAGTTAATTGACATCACACAAAAACAATCAGTCAAATTAACAGCAGCAACAAAGAATTAATTTGGTTCAAATATCCTTGACAATATGGAATGAAAAGAAAATGGTTCGATGTGAAGGATTGAATAATTGTTACATTTTTACTTATATAAACCTGAAAAATTTAAAGCTGATAAGTAGTAAGGGAAGCCACATGAATTGCAATCCTGTGTTGTCCATATTTAACTTGATGAACAGGTATTTTAGCTCATTTTCCGCTTAAAGTTGTTAGACAAACTGTTCCCTAATAAATTTTGGAAGCCAATTCTTCTTAAAAGCGCATTGAATGATTTCGGCAAAAGTACTAAAGTAAAGTTATAGCAACAAAAATTAGGATTACCACTGATTCATTATTTGATCAATGTAACAAATCCAAGTTACATACAGCCCAAAGATTCATAGTTCATCGACTTGTAGAGTTGAAAAATCTCAGAGAATTCAAAATTAATATACCATGCATGAAGACTCCACAAAACTGACTCAATTAAAGAAATTAACCAACCCCTTAATATAAAAACTATTTCGGCAACATACCATACATTTTGCCTTCATCTGATAATATTATTTTACGGCGTCCACAAGGTGGGTATATAGCAAGAGCTTCTTGAAAACTTTGCTCAATGTCGGGAGACCATACACCTTCTGCATCCTCTTTATCTACATCTCTTCCATCATCATTTTCAGCATCATAATCGTCGGTGTCCATGATTACGCTAAAATTTAAATAAAATAAGAAATTCAAATGTTTTACAACCATTTACAGCCAAAAAATCACAATGCAAAATAAGAGGTAACTAAAAATCTTTTAGAAATAGAGAACATAACATAATGAAAAAACCCATACACTTAAAATTGGAAAAAAATCGAAGATCTAAGTTTAGCTACACTTTCTCGGAGTTACAAAATAAAATCGTCCTTTTTAACTGGAAAATTATGTAAAAGGCGTTATTTATTCGCCAATATCAATAACTTTACTTGACATTAAGTATTAATATAATATAAAGGGTTATTGTAATTAAACTTCTTTTTCATCGTTTAATGGTTAATTTAAAATTATTTCCAACCAGTGACGCAGCTAGAATAAAACTTCAGCAGGGGTTGACATTGACACATTTCTAGATGGGTCATTTGACTCACTGATAATTGCTTGCTCATACATTACTTCAAAATAATAAGAATTGAAAACGTAGTAATATAAGAAAAACAGCTTGTCCTCCACAAACACAATGAGCAATTGCAAAAAATGAGCAAACAGATCTTTACAAGTAAATATTATAGAATTAAAGCAGATCTCAAATTCATTTTCAATTAAATCAACTGCCTTGCAGGTAAGTCTAATAAAAGTAGTTTTATATCAATCAGAAAAGAATGGCAAACACCACTCAGTGACCACTTAATTTTCTAGATAGTTTAGTAGGTTACACTGTGTTTGAGCATATTCCTACCCATTAAGTTCATTTAGAATCTATGAAAAACTAAAACACAACTCTTCAATTTTGAATGCATTGTGTTTTTCTTTTAACTTCAAGATTTCTTGCCAAACATATTTTATCACTTACAAAACTAAGTCCATTGCTGGGTGAGAGGTCTGGCAAAATTTGGATGCCACATCACTTAAGAATATAAAGTTTGTAGCATAAGGAGAAATAAGAACAAATTAATAATTTTAGTCATAAATATACTTTGAGCCTAACAATGATAATCTATATCAAAGTTAACTAAATTGTTATTGATAATTTCAAAGTATATATTTTCAGAATACCTACTACAAGTGAGTGGTGTAGTCTAGAGCAAAGGTAATTAGAAATGAGGTGGGAGTGGTTTGTTATTCTCTGAGACAAGGACCTTGAACTCCTGAGCCCCCCCCCCTTTAGCATTGTCTTTTTTTCAGAATTAATGTTAAGAAATTCTCTTCCAAGTTTTTTTATCATTCTTCTCAATTTAATTCATGCTTGAATATGCATAAATGAGTTGCACAAAGCACCTTTTTAATTGATATAGTGTTGGTTATCATTGCTTTCTGCTAATACAATTTTTGGTAACACTGGATATTTAAGTGTATTTGGAATAAAAAGGAACCTTGACCTAATTATGATTGTTGTTGTGAAATCAATAAACAAATAGGACATTAATAGAAACTCCTCTAGAAAGCAGCAATGACTTGAAAATGGAATATCTTAAGAAGATTAAATCTAATGTCATGAATCTATGTCATCAATTTTATCTGTGAACTTTGGTAACACAGAGTGTTGGTTAAAATGGTTAACAGATTCATTTCCACTAGCTTTGGTTTGGAGAATTGATTGAGTAAACCATGGCCAGCATGATGTTGTGGACCTGATAGGATCACACAGAAGTCATGGTGTGGTTGATGCAGAAACAGTAGGTACAACTGTGGTGTTGATGGGCACTGGAGGCAAAGGGGTCACACTTGGAGCACAGAGACTAGGAGTAGCTATGGTAGTTAGCATTGACACTTGAGTTCAAAGCCCCAGATAACAATTTTGGTTGTTTTTACGTTGTTTATGGTTGTTTCATACTTTTGGTTGTTGCAGCAACAATTAACATCATAATAACAACCATTAATACTAATTTGATCAACTAAAAATGTGATAATTTAAGATTCAAGCAGATGCTTCCAAATAGAATTCACTTCATCATTTTGATTACTAGATCATTCTTATATAAAGAATAGAATTGCAAAAAGCTTTTTTGGCATAATAAATTTGTGAAAAATTATAATATACTTGGTAAGCGAATTTTCAAAATAATTTATTCATGAATATTTGGACACCTTCAAATTATCTATCAGATAAAAAAGTTACATTTGAGCAGAAGAGATTCTTTACAATTTAAAAAAGTAATATTTCAAAATTTTATTTAACTTTAAAAGTTTAAATTTTTGATAAATTTGGCAGATTTTTATGCTTATTTTTATCATAAAATCAAGACATTCATTCAAAATTTCAGTAAATGTTTTATTTAATGTATTTATTGTATTACTGTTCTGCCCTTTGTTGGGCTTGTGTTAGTTTAAACAGCAATGTTTGAACTGATTATCAATATAAATTTGATATATTGCATATAAAAGTAATGCTGGAACAATCATGGGCAACATAAAATAATGTTGTTATGACCTAAAAATAGTGCTTTTTTATTCAGAAAAAACAACCAAAAAGCAACCTAATGTGACGTTGTTGGAACAACATTGTTTAGACCAGTCAAAAGGGTACCATTTCAATGTTAAAACAACCATAGAAAAACAGCATTGTTCAGACCAAAATTTGTTATCTGGGGCAGATCACATAAATATCAGACTGCAGCTTGTGAAGGAGGTAGCTGGCATTATGAATTTAGGCATCAAGGAATCAATAGAAGGCACATTGGAGGCAGCTGGAAGATGCATGAGTTCTCCTGATAAGATGGTTTCAGAGGTGTGGAGGATGGAGTGGTGAGATTATGAATCTGCAATTCTATGGAAGTGATAGTGTTGATTAATCTTTTCTCCCTCAGCAATGCCTCAGAAGCTTGTAGCCATAATTCAGCCTGTAACAAATCAATACATTGCTCATAACTGGCTTGCATCAAGGTTTGCTGCAAAAGAGCTTCCTAGAGCCATTCAATCTCCACTGTTTGTGGCTCTAGAGGTGGCAAGACAGTTTTGCACAGAATGAAAAAATTGGGAGGAGCATTGGTGGTATTGAGCATTCACAGAGTAACCACTGGGAGCAAATGAGTAAATTGAGAGGGTGAAGATTGGTTAACTAACAATCCATCAGTGCAAGGGGTAGCATCCTGGCCACCTATGCTTGCACAGGGGATGCTCCATGAGGGAGTCCCAATATGAGAAAAACTATTCAGGTCCATTATAAACAATAAAAGAAAAGAATCAAGAAAATTCAGTAACAATCCAAAAACAATTTGAGAGTGTACTCCAGAGAGTCTAGTACACAAAAATAAAACAGTAGACAGTATGGTATAGTGGTTCAGTAATAAATCCAAATGCTAGAAGAAAGAAACAAACAACAAGGTAGCAACATAAAAGAGCTTAGAACATTGCCAGAGCCTAGTGACTGCTCTAAATCACATCTAGTTCACCATGTATAATCATGGGGTGCTCAGACTACTACAGCAGTACTTGGAAACTCAATGGTTCAACAGAAATTTGCAAAGGCTACCATCACAGTGAGCAACCCTCATTCTAACATTAAAACAAAGGTATTGTTAATTTGCCATTGTAACAAAGTAACAGTAAAAATCCACCAAGAACTCACTTCCAACAACATTCAACTCACATGGCATCACACTAAAGTGTAATCCATGAAGAAGTTTTCAGACTTGCAAACAGTGCTACCCTATTTGTCTCCAGTTGTTAATTTCTTGCTAAATAAAATGTTTCTCATTTGTTCTTATTTCTCAGCTCATGTAATAGTAACAGCATGTAGTTGCCATGCATTCACATTAGCCAGCAGCTTATTATCATCACAGTGTTAGATGTTAAGTGCATGTTCAAGTTGCAAACAATAAATAAAAAGCTCTTTCCCCCTAACCATAGACATACACATAACTTAATGCAGTTCACTATTTGGGCTGCCTACCAGAATAGAACATGTTGTTGTCCTAAACTCAGAGGAGTAGCTCCCAAATTGTCACCAGAAACTTAAGCATTTATTTTAAGTAGCATAATGCCTAAAAGGGGGTTAGCAATAGTTAATAAAAGCAAAAACCAAATGCAGTTGAGTGAGACACATTTTTTTTGTGTCCTCACTACAGTTTTTCTCAGTTATTTAACCAAATGATCAAGAATAATTCCCTGCAATTGTTTACACTTTTCACAAGCATGTTTTCCCTCACAAAATTAAAGAGCAATCACACATCACACAATTTCAAGGGGACAAACAAATATAAGATCATATTACTACACAAGCAATAAATGGTAAAATCACATGTCAACATGATGCATCAGTTAAAATTACAGAATTGATTAACATTAAAAATCAAGGTCCCTGAGTGACTCTACACTAAAAGGAAAATTAGATTTTGAATGGAGCAAGCAACAACAAAAGGAACTTGATGAACTTAAAAAATTCTTGAAAAAAAATTCTACTCTAAACAGTCCCATGACAATGGACACTTTTATTTCTAACACAGATGCTGGCACAGAAGCTATTGGCACAACAAAATTCAAAATGGCAAAGAAATCTTATGCAGTATTTTCAAGAAAACTATAAACAACAGAGCAAAACTATGATGTGACTAAATTGGAAATGTTACCTTTAGTTGAATCACTTAAAACATTTTGTCATTTTCTAGTCATTGAGAAAAACTTCATAGTCCATGTGAAGATCTTACAGAATGATACTACCAATTCTCACTATTATATTCCATGAAGAAATAACACCAATGGAAACTGCAGAAGCACAGCAAAATGATATTTATCTAAAAAAATCATTGAGAAAATTAAAACAGTCACCACATTACCAATACTGTCACAATGCAATACTGTAAAGTCACTTGGGGCCCATTTTTTGATTTTATTATTCTGCACTCTGAAAATAGTGTTACTCCTTGTTGAGGTCCTGATTTCATGATTTGTTGTTACCTATCTGTATCAATTTCTTTTAAATCAACTATTTGTATTTTCTAATGTAGTTATTTGATAGTGTTAGTATTTGTCCCCTTGATTCAAATTAAATGTGATTGCTTGTTTTTAACTTTGTGAGGGAAATCATGTTATGTAACTGCAAACAATATCTAGGTAGTAATTTACATATTTTGTAATAAATATCTGAGTTTACTGTAGTGAAGCACACAATAAATTTAGCTTCCTTCAACTGTGTTTGATCTTTTTCATTTAATTATCTATTAACCTATTTTAGATTCATTCTCAAAGATTTTTAATGATAACTATTGCTTAAGATCCAGTGACTATTCAGGAGGAAACTGCACTGAGTCTGTGGCAGCAAATAGCTTTTTAATGGTGACTGCCCAAATCATGGTCACTTTAGGTTACAATTACATGTAGGGAATAACAACTTTTATTTGATAAATTTGTACATGCACTTAATAATTAACATGTTGCAAATATTCTATGCCACTGGCAAATGTTAATGAACAATAATTACATGCCTTTTGTTTATTATTTATTTACATGAGCTGAGATAAGAGAACTCTGAGATAAATTGTTTATTAGGCTAAAAATTAAAACTTGAGACACACAATTAGCACCTTGGCAAGTAGGGATAGCTTCAAAGATACAGCTTTGGTGTGATGCCATGTGAATTGGTCACTGCTGGAGTTCTTTATGGAATGGAATCTCTATATTTGTTTGGCAAAATCAGTGAACCACCAATGTATATTTCTTTTGTTAGAATGTGGGTCACTCTCTGCTATGGTTGACTTTGCAACCTTCAATCTAAACTCTTGAGTTACCCAGTACCACTAGAGTAGCCAGAGTCCCCTCCCTATGAAATTCTACAATACTATAACAAGCACAAGTGGTTATTTAAAGAAAATGGTGTTCTGTATGCTTCTAAGAATTTGAATAGAGTCACTTTTCCAGAATACTATAAAAGAGAAGCAGTTAAAAAATTTCACAAAAGAGGACATACTGGAATATACCAAACAGAAATCACAATCCATGAGCATTTCATCACTACATAATTACAAAAAAATCATCAAAGATGTTATAAATAAATGCCAAACTTACAATCTTCAAAATAAACATTGATTCCTAGAACAGTAGGTAGCACTTGAAAAGAAACATCAGAACACATGAACCAAATCATTAACATTGGCATCAAACAGTTATCTAAAGATGAAGATGGTTACTCATTTGCTCTCCTACTTGTCAATAATTTTGCAAAATAGAGAAGCAGTAATGGAAAATCCTATCACTGATTAAGAAGTCCAATTCAAGAGCAACCTATTCAGGTTTCTCATTAGTAATCTAGAAATTGTTCTTGTTATCTGGAAGAAGCTTAATTTTTATGGTTATATGATTATGTCTAAGCAATATTTTAGGGGATAGAAAGTTGGATTTGTGGTATGGAATAATATTATTAAATATTTTAAGGAAAGTAGTTAATATGTTTTTATAAATAATGCATTGTGGATTTAGAAATGTTTTTGTTAATTTCTTGATTTCAGTATTTCTGTTATATAAATGATTAACTGCTATTTTTATAGCCCATTTTATTTGCACACTGAATTTATTCAAAAGTCATTGATTGATGTCAGTATAAAGTATGTTTCCATAATTAAAGTGACTTAGTATTAATGTATGAATTAATTGAATTTTCGCTGTGGTTGGAAGCTGTGGTGATACATTGCTAAAAGCCTTAATTAAAATAGCAATTTTCTTAATAACACTAAGTATTTGTTATGTAAAATTAAGTTGAGAATCTAGAATGATACCTAAATATTTAAATGAATTAACTTGTTCTATGTATGTGCAAGGACAACTAAAGATAAGGACACCAAGCAAGCCACTAATGAGAAATTGAGTGTGGGTTGCAAACTTCTATACAATAATTTACTTAAATTTGTATTATATAGATATCCAAGTTACATACATGAATAATATATAATTTCAACATAATAAAAAGTTTTTATGCAAGTATCAAAACAAAATTAATGCTATTTATCAAATTTCTTTCTTATTTTGAAGGGTTTGGCTACAAATAATTACACCAAAATAACTAAATGTTTCATTATCAAAGTATACAAATTAAGCAGAATAACATGATCTTAAACAATTAAGCTTCTAAACAATTATCAAAACAAATAATTCAAAAATATAACAATTTTAAAAATTTCTTTCTCTTCCTCTTAGTACTTGCTACATTTGAAAATTCAACACATGTGATTTCCTTAAACAGTTGCATATGCAGTAATATAGAGATTTACTACAGGTACATTCAAAGTCATAGCATTCATGTACAAGCTTGAAAATTTTAACCAGATAGTAGTTACAGTGAATTTTGGTATTTTTTAGCTGTAGGCAACAAAGATAGGCCATATTAAAATTCTTCCACTGCATTTTTTAGATTACCACAACTGATTAGATTGATGGCTTTTTAATTGAAGGGTGTAAAGGACCAGAATCTAGATTTTCTTTTGGGGTTATGACACCACAGGCAGGCAATTGCCCTCCATGATAATGCAAAGAAGGCTTTATAACAATTTCATCTATAAGCAAAAGACTAGTGTGATCAGACTGAAGTTTTCCTTTGAATATTACTTTATACAAAAATTCAGCTTCTCAAGGAACCTTTTCCTAAAATACTTCCAATTGCAATGAATAATGTAGGCATTGTTAAAATCAACAATATCATCACTCAAAGTGTTTTGAGCACTTGCTGAAACCATTTTATTCTCAATTGTATGGCCACTATGACTTGTGCTCTGCCTAAATATAAATATTTGAAGATATACATTTGCACAAAATAAGATTGTTTGAACATACAAGGCTTACAAAGGGATTCACCTACAAATATATATTGTTTATAAATGGTAATTCATAACTTAATGTAAGCAAAATGAAAACATTTCAAATCTTTCGTAAGAAATTCAGAGAATTTTAATTGCTTTAAGATATTTAGTTTGGTTGACTAAATGAAAATGCACTTATTTATTACACAAAAGTCAAATGAATTTGAAACTCACTTGAATTTTAATACATCATGTATAGCATTATAACTAGATGTAGATAATAAATAAGTAAAAATTGGTTACCTGAAAGTTGAAGGCTGTACATTGAAATCAAATGCTGAGGATGGTTATGCTGGTAAATTTTGTTCTCCAACAATTTTTACTAACTCCCATATTGCCAGTTAATTTCAATGAACAAATAGGGTTAGTCAAAGCACTAATCCAATGTTCACTTTATGTAAATTGGAAGGAAATCCAAATACTGTTAGTCAACCTTCTTTTGGGATAGCTTTGTTTCCAATTTTGTTATAATTTTTATGGCAATCAAAAACATTGCATTTTCTAACCCTTAATCTTTGAAACTTATTGGAGTGTAATGCACATGCACAGAGAAAATGAAACCAGTAACTCACAAAGAGTAACAAGGGTTAATTCAATTGGTTAATTCAGTAAATATTACACCTCCTTGAGGAGAAATATTAAATGTAAAATGATATAGCAGCCCAGATGGAATTCCTCTTTAATTAAGTCCTTGGTGTCCTTATCTGTAGTTGTCCTTGGTATGTGTCATTAAATTTCAATTTAAATTGTGAACTATTTGTGGAATTAGTGTTAGATTTAGATCAAATTTGGAAAATTGAGTTTTAGTGAAGCAAAATATTGTGCAAGAAATGTGTAATTTCCTTTAAGAACTTTTATAGCAATTTCAGGAGACTTATGTGAACTAAACAGCATAGTATCATCAGTATATTGTATAATATTACATGTGGTATGATTGCTCAAATCAATTACATACATATTGAATAGTAATGGTCCCAAAATTGTTCCTTGTGGAACACCATTTTTAATAAAAATCCAGTCAGAGAAAATTCCATTTAGTTTAACTCTTCATTTACAATTATGGAGCTGTATATTAGGTTACACTTTTGTCTGAGAAGCCCAGAATTTATATTTTTTTAATTAATATGTGGTTGTCAATAAAGCAAAATGCTTTTAATAAATCTAGGCATACAACTGCTAAACACTCATCAATATTTATGCTATTTTCCAATTTTCAGTAGCTGCTAACAAGGCATCATTTGTTGAAATATACTTACAAGAACCATATTGATTTTGAGAGTACATATTATGTTTATATAAATGTTTGTTAATTTCATTGAAAAGAAGTCTTTCAAAAATCTTACCAATTGGCAATGTACCAGAAATTGGTCTATAGCTCAAACAATGTTTTGGGGCATCAATTTTAAATAATGGAGCAATATTTGCCAAGGGTTTAACTTGATTGTCTTAGAGGGAGTATTTACACTATCAAAATTGCCTAAGTTGAAAAATACTCCTTATTGTTAGTGATTAACTTTCCTCTAAAATTAATTTTTTTGGTTTTTTATTTTTTAATTGTTTCCTATTTAATAACCTATTTATAAAGTCCTACCTATATTATTAAAAAGAGATGTTTTGATATTCAGAACAGCTATATTTGTTGTAGACTTTTTGTGTGTAAATATTGCACAAATTATGGTCATTTTTATAAGCATTATAATTGTTTCCAGTGTCAGAATTTTTGTATTCCTTCCATTTAGATTTCTTTTGTTCAACTAACTCTAAGCAGCTTGCATCAATCCATGGCTTAGAAACTTTTTTAGACACATTATAAACTTTTTCTCAGTAAAAAATTTCCTCTAAAGGCAACAAATATCTAAATAGAATAAAATAATTTTACTTAAACTGATGACCATTTCATTTGGTTTTGTGAGGAGTAATTCTACTCCAATTTTCAATTTTTAAATTATTTATAAGTTTTAAAAAATTTTCTTCTGATTTTTCTATTTTTTTTTATTGAAGATTTAGTTGGGTTGTTAATTTTTTGCTTATTAGAATAAGTTATTGTAAGGCAATGGTCAGAGTAGGAAAATTCAGAACAAATGTATTTATATAGAGATTCATTTTCTGAAACCATAAAATAATCAATCAAGGTTTGGCTATTTGCAGTAATTCTGGATGGAATGCATTGATTTATTATTTGTGAAATGTTAAAAGTTGATAGGAAATTTTGTAGCTTAGATTTTTCAGTTATATTTAAAAAGTTCAAATTCCAGTTGGCTATTAACATTATATTTGTGTTATGACTTAATGCTGTAATAATTTCATTTTTGATTTGTGCAAAGAATTTGTTTGAATGAGCTTTGTTTGGACAATATGATATATTCAGAAATGGTCTGCTATTGGAATTAAGCAGTCTTGGATTTCAACCAAAGACTTTCATATATGTTATTGGTTGAAATGTTTTTCTGAAGTTTAGGTATTAGTTTTTTATCATTTAGGAACATTACACCTCCTTTTGTTTTATTGTAATGCAAAATTTGATTTCTATCTGTTCTGAATAACTTAAATTTAGGATTTTCAATTTACCAAGAAGAATTTTCATGTTTCAGTTACTCCAATGACAAAATTTGAGGCCAAGTTCTTGTACAAATTGTTTGTATTCATTATTTTTTGAAGAACGTTTTTACAAGTTAATATGAATATATTTAATGGAATTTATTGATTGTACTATATTAATGCTTTGTGTGTATTTGCCTACTTTGATTGGTTTGATAGGACCAGGATTAGGTTCAATTCTAGCCATTATTAATAACCAGGGTGCTGATAAATAAGTAAAATTTTTGGCTAAATAATTACTTAAAACATTGTTGAAAAACCTAAAATAACTGAAGAAATAAGTGAATTAGATTAGCATAAATAGGAAATTTACAGCCTTTGTGAAAAGTGGATTTTTGCACATTTTAAGAAACAGCCATTTTAACTAATTTCACTATAATAAATGCATTAAATGCTGAAAGTTACAAGTCAATCTATTTTAAATCACTATATTCTTGAATCACACTTAAAGTTTTAGGTGTCCACCAATTTTCAAGTTGATATCCCAAGAACTTCTTGAGATTTAGGATGAAGATCAAATTACATATGTACATATATATATATATATATATATATATATATATTTAGACTGCAAAATTCAAATAATTATTACTCCATCATTACTAAAAATAATTGAATTTTATTTTTTTGTTAGCTGCAGAAAGAATAGAGCTTTTGAATTGCATGTCAAATGTTGAAATCTGACATATTCAGGCTGAGTAATAAAATTTAAATATTAAAAGAATTTGTTAATTTTCTAACAATTCAAATGATTATCAGGACTAATTGCTTGAAATGCACAAACATATTGCAGTTACCAGTTGAAATATTCAACATAGGTGTTAGATGTAACAATTATATTGAAATATAATAGATATGATACTTCTAGAACTTCATAATCATCAAATCATATGATAATGTCTATTAAAGATAGTCTGCCTTTTTCTCATCTGATGCCCCAATGGGGCTAATGGGAAAAGGGGTTCAAAAGTCAAATATGTCATTAACCACCCTATCCCAAGAACCTTGACATCATTTATACATTTGATTAACATCTATTTCAATGATACATTCTGGACTTCAATCATACTGCAATGACAAATACACTAATTTTAAGCACTTTCTATATCTATTCATTATTTCTTAACCTCAAGAATCTCAAGGGATTATAGAGTGATCCCAAAAAAGTTTATTGCCTCCTTAGTTTATACATATAAATGTGATGATTGTAAAAGTCATGGTTGGGAAACAAAGCAACATCTGGGTACATCATAAAATTGGAGAGGCACTAATAATTATGCAATCAAACAGGGGTCAATTATTAAATATACAACTAAACATGATATCATTGAACTTATTTTAAGAGCATGTAATATTAAATAAATGAAATAAAGTGTTGTCTACTGTAAACATATTTAGTTTTTCCCGCATGTTTGTACTGATGATGTCTTAAGTAAATGAAACCAGTCTATCCCTTTCATAGTGTCTATCTAGAATATGAATATTGAGAATCTCAGAAAACAATTTATATATATATATATATATATATTTATATCTCCTGCTAAATGTTTTTAAAAACCTCATCATGACCGCGTTTCCTAACATAAATCTTGAAATTGTGCAGGGTAGTGTGTCTTTTTATTTTACCTAACCCAATTGAAAATATTTTTAAGTTCGAGTGAATACTGCAGGAGCAATGACAAAAAATAGGTATTTTGGGGAAAAGTGCGATTCCCGTTAAATGCCTTAGAAATTTAGGACCGTTTCCCGCCAAATATAAGGTTTTTGAATTTTCCTTAGCAGAAAGCGAGAAATATATATATATATATATATATGGTTTCTCTAATTAGCTCTCGGACTGATACTGCAACTTTTATAATATTTAGTTCAAAGGTTTTTGAAACCATGTGTAAGTTAGTATATTATTGAGCAGTAATCACAGCAAATTGGAACATCTAATATTGTGCATATTTAATTTTGTCAGCATTTCATTTTTCAATACACATATTGCTTCAGCGTCATAAAAAGCTATCTAAAAAAAATTTTCGCAGATAAATTTTCAATGAATTCAAACGAGGACTCTCAGCTACCAGGGGCGCACCCAGGATTTTCTGACGGGGGACATCATCATCATTAGACAATGCGAAAATTTTTGAAAGTATTGAGAAAATAGACCCTAAAAAATGCATTTCACGATCCTAGATTTTAAATTTTTCAATTTTTTACGAAAATTTTTTTGATTTATCTAGTCAAAATTAAATTTGGAAACCTGACGGGGGGTACATTCCACCATGTCCCCCCGTTGGGTACGCCACATGTCAGCTACAACAATATACCAGCAACTGCTTGAATCACGTGTGGATAATCCGATTTCACTTACAACAGTGTTTGAATGGTGAAATCGATTCTGTCAAGGAAGAGTTTTGATGGAAATGTGGACCCCCCACCCATTTCATCGGCTACAGCTGAAAATGTTGCTTGAGTAAAACAGCTTCTTGAA
>CABFPE010000058.1:1816764-1827158 GCA_900660155.1 Hofstenia miamia | reverse complement strand
TATATATATATATAAATTGTACAATCGTGACCTTCAAGTAACAAGTAATTCACATCGTCGCCGCTGGGACTCGTCGCATCCACAATTTATGCAAATTCCTGCTACGTTCCCGCGCTACATCTACCCATTGCTTGCGCTGCTTAGTTGTTTACATTATTAGTTCTGCCTTCAGCAGGTTATTACATTGCTTAAATCATTCTGTATATATAGGGCCTCAGTGTGCGCAAACGTTTAATAAATTATTTTGGTTTGATAGCTTATTCTCTTGCTCATATACGCTTTATACTGAGATGGTCATGAGCAGCTAAACTTTCTGGAAGCTGAGGGGAGTAAGCCAAGTTTGCATTTGGGCGTGTAAGATCGTTCTGGCCCGTCTAGGAAGGAGGCTTAAGCCTGTTCAATTTTGGGTATAGCTGATCCAAATATTTGTGTATTCTAGATGGCAGCTTTGATGTCTTGCTTTGGCACCAATTGCCACGTATTCTTACGTGTTACCGGAGCTCATATTCGCAGTAGTCAATATATCTTCTTACTAGTGTTTACTACTTTTAACCGTCTATGCCTAAGCGGTCATATGAGATGCATTACCTGAACGAGACTAAATACTACGCTATCACTATGTTTTTGCCTACTTATCGGCTTGCTATGTTGATGTGACATCAGTAGAGTGCACAGAGGTGCACGAACGTTAGAATGAACACTAACTAATTATTTATTAACCACTGCTTCAATGGTTTATATTCAATTATCCACACTGCAATATTTACAAATATCTGGTTACACCAGTAGACATAGCAAATACGACAACAGCGGCTGGCCGATAATGATACTTAGGTACCTGCCACCACAATATATATATGTGACTGGTTTCGATTCAAAATCTTTATCATAACAAATTTGGAAGGAAAACTAATTACAATTAACTACGCTTAAAATTAATTAAAATTGCATGCATTAGAAAATGTTGATGTTATAATAATTCTTCTATATATTCATTAATCTTGATCTTATTTCTTTCATTATATATAGTGATTCTTCAATTATTGGATAGTTTGTTTTTAACAATATTTCAAAATTTTCTTATTTAATTGGATGTTGATGTTGGTAAATTTCTGATTTAAGATGACCTGAAAGATGTTCTTGGATTCTTTTAGGAGAGTGTCTTTGTCTCTCCAATGTAAGATTGTTGACAATTTTCGCATGTATATTTATAAACCAATGAAGAAGACAGTAACTATGCTACAGGATCTTTGTTTATTAAAATATTTTGAGTTTGTAATGATGTTGAAATTGGTTTTATTCTTGATTTTTTTAATTGAAAATGTAATTTCTTTATCTTTGATTTGAAAACACTGACTTTGTTGCTGATATAAGGAAGTTTCCAATATATTTGTTTTAAATTTGGTTCTTCTTTTGATTTGATTTGGTTATGATTGTTATTCTTTAATAATATTACTTCATCTGCATGTCTTTTAATCAGTCTGTGGGGATATCCATTATTTTCTAAAATTGTATATAAATGATTAACCTGCTTCAATAAAGTTGTTATAATTTGATGAGGCTTTATTGGCTCTTTCAATTAAACATTTAATTGTATTTATTCTTATGTTTCATATCACATTGTGATTCATAAGGAATGTATAATCCTGTATTTGTTGTTTTTATGTATAACTTGGTTTCATATGTTTTTTCTTTTTTAACGATTGATATGTCTAAGAAGTTTAATGTTTGATCTTTTCTATTTCGACGGTAAATTTTAGTTCTTCAACTTGGTTGTTTAAATATCTTTTGAAATTTTCAATTTCCAACTAATTTTCAAATAATGTAAAAATGTCATCGACATATCTTAAGTATATTAATGGCTTTGGACTGATTAGTGAATCAAATTTAGACTCAATCAAGTCCATGGTAAAAGCAGCGATTGTTGAACCCAATGGTGAACCCATTGCCATTCCGTCAATTTGTTCATATACGCAATTATTGAACATGAATTTACATTCAAACACGCTAGTTTGAGTAAACGCCTTAAGGGAGGATCTTTATTATTTGTATGAATTTTTGCTAGTCCATATAATCTAAGAGGTTGACTTCCTATGCTATGAATTTCTCCGTAAATTTCTTTCGATATATCCATATTGTTTTTCAGTTTCAATAGTTTTTTATTAAAGACTTCTTCTTCATGAATAAAAATGTTTTTTTTTAATTTTGAACTGTCTTTAATCATTTTAAATTTACTTTCATCGTCAAGAATTTCATTAATTTTCCTAATATATTTTTTTGAATCGGTTACTAAAACTCCATTGCCTTTGTCAAATTTTGTTACATACAATGATTTATCATTTCTAAGTTCTTTGAGTGCATAAGTAAGAGCCTTTATTTTCTTAGGAATTTTCGGTTGCTTGCAATATGAATAAGCAATTGTCTTAATTTCATTTTGTAATGTATTCTTTGTTCTTTCATTTGGTTGTTCAACAGATATTAAGGAAGAAAACATTGATTCAGTTTGAGTTTGTGCTTCATCCATATTAAAATGGGAAGGCCAACTCATTTTCATTCCGTAAGAAAGTACGTCATGTTGATCTTGTGATAATGTTTTACTTAATAAATTTATTACAGTATCTTTTACTTTAAAATGATTCATATTTCTTTGTCTTTTTGTTAATAAATCAATTTTGTTCTTATGTTTGTTTTCGATATCCTTGATGATTCTACAGTTCAGAATCTTAAAGATTTGTAGAAGTAGTATTTTATTAGGAGCTTCTTTTATCATTTCTTCAAGGTTTAATTTGTTTTTCTTAGATTGCTTAGCAGTATCTTTTAATATAGATTTTAAAGATTTCNCAACAGATATTAAGGAAGAAAACATTGATTCAGTTTGAGTTTGTGCTTCATCCATATTAAAATGGGAAGGCCAACTCATTTTCATTCCGTAAGAAAGTACGTCATGTTGATCTTGTGATAATGTTTTACTTAATAAATTTATTACAGTATCTTTTACTTTAAAATGATTCATATTTCTTTGTCTTTTTGTTAATAAATCAATTTTGTTCTTATGTTTGTTTTCGATATCCTTGATGATTCTACAGTTCAGAATCTTAAAGATTTGTAGAAGTAGTATTTTATTAGGAGCTTCTCTTATCATTTCTTCAAGGTTTAATTTGTTTTTCTTAGATTGCTTAGCAGTATCTTTTAATATAGATTTTAAAGATTTCTATTGACTTTTCTTGAAATGTTCACTATATAGTTTTAAATGTTGTTCTGATAAAGATTTTGAATCGAAACCAGTCGCATTTATGAAGCTCAGTAATTTAATACTTTCATATATATATATATATATATATATATATATATACATATACATATATTGATACATATATTGATACATATTGATTAATTATGCATTGCTATTTTTAGTAAATGAGTAGATTAAAGGGATATATGTTCATACATTGCAAAATTTTCAATATAATATCACATGACAAGAGAGAGACTTGTCATACAATTCCAACAAACTATGCTATGATAATTTCCAGAAGAAAAGAAATACTTAAATTTTCTTTTAAATTGGAAGTAAATGTCTCTATTTCATTGATGTGCAATAGAAATTGTATGAATGCCTTACTATTTAGAAGCAATAATAGATCTTTGGTAATGTTACATAATAAGAAAAATAATATCTTATTTTGTAAATATATATGTGCAAAGTTCTTGGGTCACTATCTAGCATCAACATTAATAGTGTGAATTTTATTAACGCAGGCATAAATTTAGTGACACTTAGTGAAAATTGTTGCATTATTTGGTTGTAGGTAAACTTAGGTCACCTAGGCAACGCAAAATAATTAATTATAAATGATCTATGTATTGAGATAGCACTGATTGGGAAATAGCTAAGCACTGAGTAATACAAGTGTTAAGTAAACATTGCAGGAATAAATTGAAACATGAATGACA
Organism: Hofstenia miamia; assembly: GCA_900660155.1. NCBI lineage: Eukaryota > Metazoa > Xenacoelomorpha > Acoela > Hofsteniidae > Hofstenia > Hofstenia miamia. The sequence continues at coordinate 1,823,204 of CABFPE010000058.1, read as the reverse complement.
TTAAAATAAAATTGCTACTGGCAATGTGAAGCTTTCTAGTGTTTTGAATTGTGTTCATAATTATCAATCAGATAAAGTGCCTTACTAGGCCATTCCAGTCAGTAGAATGAGCATGTGTACTTTGTCTTGTAGAAGAAACATGGGCTATGAAACACTACCTCTTATATGAGAATAAACAACTAAGTTATGTACAAATAAAAACAGTTTATTGTTAATGTGTGCACAGTTGCCCTGTTTATCCAAATATTAGTGAACAAATATAATATAAAATGTGACATGTGGTGAAAGTAATAATTTCTTCCTGTACAACTTCAAAATTTATATATTTGAAGTTATGTCAATCATGTGATAGCATATCATCCAATAACTAATGAACAAGGATTGATATTAAACTTACTGTTGAATCAGCGTAACAATCTAACCAGATGTTGCCATTCTATTAAATTTATAATATTATACAATGTGTGTTATTGATATATTCGTTTAGTAAAGTATTTGTGATACATGAAGTGTTTGATTTATAATATATTTTTTTATGTTTAATGATCTTTGCTTGAAATATTTTATAAATATTTTTACAGTTTTAGAACTTTAGAGGAAACCATGAGCACCATTAATGAAGGAGCATGAAATCAGTGTACTGGTTTGTTGAAATATCATTAATTAAGTGTTTTCAGTGATTTCATTTTAAAAAATACTATTAAATATTTCTTAGAAGCATTGTAAAATCATGTTTCTGGATTCAAAATATCAGCATATACCAGTTCTCACCTATAGCTTTATAGTGGTTTCTTATATTTCTTCTGCAATAATTTCATTTTTTCTATTTGCATATAAATAGGTTGAGAATTTATGTAAAAATCTATTATTAAAATATTATCATCTATTAGTACATACTTTATGTTATGATAATTTTCATCTAATGGGAAGCGGACATGATGGTTAAAAAGGTTGTTATTGATTTTAATTTGATGCTATGCTTGAGAGTACATCAGAACTTATATAGTTGGTGGCATATAGAAGTGCAGGGGCAAGTGGTCATGGTTGAATTCAATCAAATGGTATTTGCAAAAATACTGACATTACAAACCAACAAATACTTAACTGGAGATAGCAATTTGTCTTATGCAATGCAACATGCTATAACAAAAATATATTTAACTTGTTTCAATCACAAGTTTCCCAGGATTTCATAAAATATGGGATACCTTCCTCAAAAATATATATAAATGTTCATAATGAATTTAAAAAAAATTATAGTTTCACATTCACAAACAAATGTGTTATCATGGTGAGATTGCTATTGGCAATTTTCTGAATGATTTCTTTTATTATTGAACCAATTTTAATTTTTTTGCCCTAAGTTGTAAACAAGAAAATTGAATACAAACACCTGCGCTCATTCTACATTGCTCATTGTACTATATTATTTGTTCTTCCAATTGAGCATGTAGCTGTTCATGCCAACATACTATTGCTAATTTGCAAATTTCTAGAAAATTGGCAGCGCCTCAATTGCATGGTTGGAAATTCAATTAGAAGGGAAGTCAATAACACATAAAAAAGTTTGTGGATAATAGATGGATGATATCTTTTTTTAGAATTGCAATTTTTCAAATTTTGGTTTAATCCCTTTTTAATATTACTAAGGAAACATGAATAGGCTAAACCTTCATTGACCAAACAATGTGAATGTTTGATTATAAGCTAATCCATCTAGCTATCTACAAGCCAATGTCTTCCACAATCAGTGACACAAATATAGTCTAACATTGTATTGCTAGTAAGATTATTTAATCATAGCATTCTGTAGTAAAAAATTTAAATATGTGAGAAAATGCCCTGCCACAGTAACAAGCTAGAAAGCTGCATTCATAGATTTTTGCTAGGATACTTAATGCAGGGTTCATTATTGTACAATTGAAATTTTTCAACAATTGCTATTGTAATACTTAATCACCATTACTGCATAGGTTTGTAACATATTGCTAGACTTTAAAGAAGAAAATATTGCAATTAAATAAATAAAATAAGCTTTTTTCTAAGCAACATAGATTGAACTTGAACCATTTATAATAATTTCTTGAACATATTTAAAAAAAGTTGCTAAGTTAAGCTATTACAACTTTTACTGTAGGAAATCTTTTTAGCATAAGTTTAGTGGGAATTTACTGATGCATATTTTAACTAAATGAATTGATGACAGTGTTCCAAATGATATTCACAAGTTACCTAGTTCATGCAACAACCAATTGCAAAATTACACTTACAACCAACAATGACATTTTACAAAAAAAACAAATGGAAAAATGCAATTAATGTAACTTCTGTTTGATATAAATTGAGAAATCATTGTTTTCATCTAATTATGAAAAAACAGTTTATAAGCATTATGTCATTGGTGTACTTATGTTTATTTGCATTTGCTGCTGAATAATAATCAAATCACTCTTACTTAAGCATTGGTTCAGTTTTTCTGTCAATTTTAATAAATATTATGTATATTATAATATTTCAAACATAATAATATTCAAAATTTATAATGTATGTAAAATTTCATTATTAATAACATTTGGTGAAAGTGAATTTATAAATAATTTAATCATAAATAATGAATATTTAAAATTCTTTTTTAAGATTTGGGAAATGTGACTTTTTTTAAAAATGTAAAAGTGGGTAGCCATATTCTGCTGGTTTGAACAGAACTGAGCAAGATTTTACAACAAACTAAGGTATTATTTGTAATTCAAAATTGTTTGCAATTAAACAAAACTTGCATTAGATGAGCCATATGAATAAGGCTGCATAGAAAAAATCACCTTGTTGGCCAATATTGGCTACTCCATTGATTTCATACATAAAAAATAGTATTTTTAAAAAATAGAATGTCAAATTTTGAAAAATTGTGTTTACACTTAGAATGCCAAATAATTATTCAAAAGATAGTAATGAGAAAGAATAACTATTTGTTAGCTATTTAACAACTTTTTGCTGAAAACTAGATTCTACTCAAATTTGCAATAGCTGTTCTGCTTACCAAATATTTATGCATTTGCAATGGAATATATTTATTTGTTAAAATAAGAAATTTATGCATTTGCTTTGATAAAATTTTCATATTATATTCTTTTTTTGATTTACTATATATTACAAATAACATGTTTATTAGTACGTAGTAACTGTCTCTATTATGAATAGTTTTAAAATAATGCTCCATAATTAAAAATAATCAAATGTTTTATAGCTCAAGTAAAAAAAGTGGCCACTTTTCAAAATTTGACTATCATTAGTTTTCTTATCTAAAGTTACTAGATGGCACTTATTGTACAATTTATAGTTCAAAATATTGCCAAATACTCGAGGAATTCGTACAATACGCAACCTGCTTATATCCCGATTCATGGATCTTAGAGCAAGATGGGCAACCCCCATACCTCAATTCAACAAAAAATTTTTTTACCAATTATAATAATGAAGTTATGCAATGGCCACCGAGTTCGCCAGATCTGTGAGGGCAAGTCAACTATTATCCCCAATGTAGTTTTAAAATTTATTTTTATACAAATAGAAAAGTTACATGTACATTATTTTTCAACGTAATCCCCTTGTTTTTCAATGCACTTAGTCCATCGTTGCACAAGGTTCCTGAAGCCCTCATAAAAGAAGGTTTTTGGTTGAGCTGCAAGCCAAGAATGCACCACTTCTTTTACTGCTTCATCCGAGGTAAATCTACGGCCTCTTAATGGCAGTTTGAGCATATCAAACAAGTAGAACCCCGATGGGGCAAGATCAGGACTATATGAAGGATGATTCAGCACTTCAAAGTTAAGTTTCTGAAGCGTTTCAACAGTGTGGGCAGCAATATGTGGGCGGGCGTTGTCGTGCAACAACACAGCAGTCCTCGGCGTTTGCTTCGAATTGCAGGTTTCAACTTGTCAGTAAGCATCTCACTGTAACACGCACTATTTATTGTTATTCTCTTTTCCTGATAATGTTCCAGTACTACACCTTGTGAGTCCCAAAAACTGTAAGCATCACTTTTCCTGCGGATGGTTGGCTTTTGAACTTTTTCTTGCATGGCGAATTGGGATGTTTCCATTCCATACTCTGCCATTTACTCTCCGGCTCATAATGATGGACCCATAATTCGTCACCAGTGACGATTCTGTTTATGAACATAGCGATCCAAATGTTTTTGGCAGATGTCCAAGCGCTGTTGTTTATGCAACTGTGTGAGTTGTTTTGGGACCCATCTTGCACAGACTTTATTAAACCCAAGTCTGTTCATGATGATTTCGTAGGCAGAACCATGACTTATTTGCAGACAATAAGCCACTTTATTAATAGTTACCCGTCTGTCTGACAGAATTATTTCACGTACACGTTCAATGTTCTCCTCATTTGTGACGGTAACTGGTGGTCCGGCTCCTTCGTCATGCGTAGCAGTCATACCGCCATTTTTGAATTTTTCAATCCATTCGTAGACACTCCGTTGAGACAACACACTGTTCTCGTACTGTACCGAAAGTCTTCGATGAATTTCAGGACCTGATACACCTTCTGACCACAAAAAACGAACCGCTGAACGTTCCCCTTCTTTGGTGCAAACAGAAAGTCGAGCAGCCATGGTTAACGGCATGACAGCCACAATAGAACTGACCTAGTAGCGTCTAACCTGTTCAGGAATAACAACCACGCATTGCGCCATCTACGCTTCTCGACACTACTACCAACAGACAAGAAATATAACTGCATTGCGGATGAATAGTTGACTTACCCTCGTGGTACCCATAGAGAACGTGTGGCAGATTCTGAAGGATTTTGTCGAGAAAAAAGTCCCACAAATCTGAAAGAATTAGAGAGCTATATCCTTAAATCGCAACACCAAATAATTCAAGAAGTTGGTGTCCGTTGAATGGATTCAGTTTCAAGACGTTTAACTGCGTGGCACGCTTTGCATTGCAAACTTGTCAAATAACTTTGTCCCCAGGCTACAAGCTGGAACAATTATATTTTCAAATAAATTTTATAAGCCTCTATTTGTCTTTTCTTATTATCAAAAATGTGTTTATATTGTGGCCACTTTTTTTACTTGAGCTATATTTTCAATCTAGTCAAAGGGGAACGAAGATCTAGCCTATTACATATAAACTAGTACACATTTTCAATTCATTACTTTTCTGGTCTGAACATACAGATCACATAAACAGAACAATCAATTGAATTTATATAAGTAAGTTTTATGTTTTTACAATTGTAGACTATTATTCGCACTTACTTATCTTACAAGTGAGCTTATATTTTGTTACTTTTTCCCAAAAATTATTTCAGATTAGGATTTCCATGATCATTTGGCTTCTAGAGAGACAATCAGAAATTCTTACACCAATTAGTAGACTTAACACCGTCATAGATGGAAGCGAGCTGAAATTCTTGGCCCATGTCCCAGTTCTCCTCACACTTTTAAGCAAGATTCGACTATTCACCCGCATCTTCCACTCACACAATTTAACTCTTATCTAATACGCAATAACATGGCCCAAGTGGAAGGTTCAATATTAGTTTTCGAAATTTCCATTTTCTTGAAAATTTGTACAAATGAACCAATTAAGTATAATTATTAATTTCCAGTTAAAAAAAGCATAAATCTTTTACTAATGATGATTTTCTTTTAATTTAATTCAACATGAAATATTTGACCATAGCCCGAATACACACGTTTGTAAATCTGTAATTTTTTTTGGCAAAAACTGTAAATAGCTCGTTTATGATAATTTTTCTGAGTGATAATTAAACTCACTCTTCATAACACCATAGATACCATATTTTATACTTGGACAGAAATATTCCAGGGTTTCATATTGCAGACATCTAAAGCTGACAGCCTGCCCTGACCACATATAAATTTGAAACAGGCCGAATATGTGAGTTGAACATTAGTTCGATTCGCCCACATGGGAAAATTGCTATTCTATTCAATTGATTTGCAGGTTGCCATCAAAAAAATTACTCGTCTCACTTGTTTTGAATGACTATTTAACCTATCATTATGAGTAAGTGTTTATAGGTGGGTACCCGTTTTTACCCGTTTATGCCCTGGGGATGCCGTAAAGTAATTAATTTTAACTACACATTTAAGTTAACTTATATTTCATTGAATACCAGGCTTCAAATGGAACGAGAATGCTCTGTCGACTGTCCATCTCATCCCACGAATAATTTTTTGTTTTATCTATCATATCCCATTGTCCCATAAGCCAGCTGGTTATCCTATGGATATTCCATTAATCTGCTATAATAAGTCTTTTTTACTGTAGATAAACAGTAAACATGTACGTTTTAGATTTTATTAATATGAATATAATTCCAATCAGTTGTGGTGCCAAGTTTATTCCCTTGGGTTTTATTGGGAGTTGTAGCGCAATTATATATATATATAT
>CABFPE010000058.1:1782076-1800352 GCA_900660155.1 Hofstenia miamia | reverse complement strand
ATATATATATATATATATATATATATATACTCCAAATCGTTCGGAGACATTATTCACAAAATATTTTTTGCGATTGCCAATGCCATAATTTTCATTTTTAGCAATATATTCAATTTCTACAGAGTGAATTTAAATGTTGAATTTATATATTAGAAATTCAGTTTCCATGCTATCACCCTGTGAAAAAACTCCTAAATAAATTTTAATGGCATGCAAAATTTATCAAAAAAATTGTATTCCTTCTGAAAAACATTAGTGTTATTAAGATACTTTAATGAATGTTTTCCGAAGATTGAGAAAAATTAAAATTCAAAAGTTGTACAAATCCCACTAGGGTGATAAATTTGTTCATCCAAACTAGCCATTAAATTGAACAAAACTTCATAATAATTCCTATAAATATGTAATGTTTATGAATGTTAGTTTGTAAATTTTATAAACTTAGGCAATAAATTTGTTTTAACTCTATTACCGAATATGAAATGCAGTTGAAGTATTACTTTTACTTAATTAATTCAATAATTGCAAAATATAAATCCTATAATATTTTTTCTAAAAAAATGTTTATGTTTTTAAATCATTAAAATATGTGTTAATAGTAAGGTATTTAAAAATTTAGCTAAATTAATTATTTCTTCTTGCTCCATCAGTTAAATTAGAGAGGAAATTTAATATTCATTCATTAAAAATCAAAGTGTGAAATAATTTGAAAACACAAAAAATATTCAAGCAACTAACAGAATCTGTCAAGAGCCATTTAATAGAGCGTTTATCAGTCACAGATTAATAAGTGTTGAGAACGGTTGATTTAAATGAAATAGTACAATAAAATATTGAATTCACAACGGAAAAATATGTATCACTAGAAAGTCATTTTCAAGATAAACTCTGATCGAAGCAGAAAAACTATATATGCACTGTACATTTGATTAAATTAAAAATCAATATTTTGTTGCATAAATATATTTCCATCATTGGTTCTTAACAATTTCTGATGCATGAGTGAGAATAGCTGTAGACAGATTTTGTTATTTATCTTAATATTTTTTAATGTTTTTAATTAATTCCCCACTTTGAGTTTTGTAGTGTGCATATTACATAAATTTCTTTCCTAATTTAAATGATGTCGGAAGATGTAATTATTAATTTAGCTAGATTTTCAATTACTCTATCATTAACACAATTATACAGAAATTTGAGCCAATTTTTTAAGAAACTTCTTATAGTCATTACATTTTGTAATTTATTTATTCAATATTTCGACATTAATCCCTCACCAGAATATACCTGTGTAATTAGGATAAATTTATTTCATATTATGCTTTTTTAATTGAATTACAAAACAATCAGTGGAGTGTAGCCATACGATATCATTTTTGTGCTTTGTAAATTAATTATTACACTTTTTAATAAAAAAGAATGCCACATTCTTCAACAGTAAGTCATTGGAATTTTCAAGGATCGTTACTTACTTTAAATAACTATGACTCAATTAATATTTATATTACCAAAAGAAAAGTTATTACTATGCGAGCTCCAATTCAGTAATCACTACTTTTCCGAAATATTATCTGGAAACTTGACCGCTCTGCATTAATAAATTACTCAGTAAGAATACCCATTTTACTACTTAAAACAAATCATTACATTTTTCAAAAAACTTATTTGTTGATTGACAATGTTGAATTCCTTGAATGTGCGTTCAAATCTACTTAATTTATGTCTAATAATAAATATCAGAATTTGTGTTAACAATTATATTATTATATATCATTGATGATGGTTATTTTTTCTTTAACAGAGATCGTAAAAGTTTAATGCAATTGTTAGTTGACAAAATGTCAGTAATCCTTTCAAAACATACTACTTTATCGAAATCAATTGAATCTATTACTTTTGTTTTTAATTCATTGTATTTAAAAACGCTTGTGGATGTTTTTTAAAATCGTTAATTGTACTAAACTAGTGTGAATTGTGTGTGATGAAAAGTAGTGAAGAAACAATTTGCGTTTTCTTTTCTTCTTTGGAATATAACAGTAAATAATTTCGAATAATTTTTGCTACCAGTATTCAATATAAATGACATTTAGATTAATAACTATCAAGATTAAATCCAAGCAACTCCCTGCTAACATTTTTTAAATGAATATTTTTTTAATTAGGTCACTTGCATCCATTAACGTTTTAATTTCTAAATCAGCAGTGAGAACAGAACTATCACTAAAACTTTTGATTACAATTCTTCATTAATAGATAAATTGGTATTGACACTGGATATCAAATCTAAGGTATTTCCACCAAAATGAGTTGGAAATTCACTAATTGATCGAAATTAATCGACAAAATAAAATCAATAATATCCACATCGCACTCATGTGGAGAATAAATTGAATTCCAATCACTGTCATGAAAATTGAAATCACCACGAATCAATGTAATTGAATTTTCTTGAGATATGTTTCTTTTGCATTTGAAAGATTTAAATTCATTGATCACGAAATTGAACATTTTTAATACTGTGATAGAATCTGGGCTGTAAGTACTCGTTTCAGCAGGGACATAAACGCAAATTAAAAACATAACAAAGTCATTTAAGTCTATATTAGGTGAGCAATATCAGTGCTGAATTTGACTTAGATACAAGATAAGTATGTTCAGCTAAGATAATATCACAACTGTGTTCACCATCTATCTGAACGAACAATATATTTTGAAGAAGGATCAAAACAGGTTTCAGTAATGAAAACGACATTGCATTTAATGTAGAGATAGAATCGGCCGGGGCCGGTGGTGACCGGCAATAGCTAATACCGACAGGCCGTTTTGGCCGGTAAATTATATTTGCATTGCATAGTTAATCTATGCAAGTATATTGTATATATATATATATATCTGTACAATTGCTATTCAACTGAGAGTGACTGTTTCCCGAATTGTACAAAAAACTAGCAAAGTAAATGAGTACATTAATAGTTCTGTGGAATCTTAAGGACATTAGCATTCATATTAGCACTGTTGTTTTTGAAAATGTTGCATACTTTAGAAGAAATTGCACAAAATAATATTTCCTAATGTATTAAGATAGGCTATAATATGCATTTTTGAGCGCCATCTGTCGGGGTAAAGATTTTTAAGCAAACAAATATTTCGTCTAATGTATATCTCTAAGGCTACGGTTAGACTACGTGATTGGTAGCAAGAAAAGTTACAAATCACTTCACATCGCTAATTATCTCGGTTGTTATACTTTAGATTTTACCAAAATGTGACAGACCACGCGTGACGAATAACATAGTCTAACCGTAGCCTAGTACATCTTCTCTCTTGGTTAACAGCAACATCAAAAATGAAACTTGACTTTCATCTTGGACCAGAAGAATTTCGCGTTGCCTTTATTCGCAACTGAACGCAAAAGCCAATTCTGTTCCTCTGTTAACAAAGATATCTAACGTGACCGTGCGGTTTCTTGCAATGGAAAGGGCGACAGGATTAGTAGACATGATCGTCTTATTAAGGACCGCATATATTCTATTTCTAGTCATGGAGAATTGTCACCAGCATGTAATCTCAAACAGTATATCCCATCCTTCGTGGCTTGGCAGGAACCTGCTGCTCTAGATATCACTGGAACCTCTTCCTTGCAACTATCAAATTTACTATGCGCAACTTCAGAAGCAGATTATGGAATTAGCCAGCCAAGCAGAAGAAAGGAAATAAATATCAGACTAACGCAAGCGTATGCAAAAAAGAATGTATTTTTATCGTCCCTCTAACAGTTGAAGTCTAGGAGGGTGGTCAAGGAATGCTATTAAAACAGTTTCACGCATTTCAGAAATCGATAAATATCGAATTGCTACATTTACTGGATTCTAAAGCCATCAGGGTCAACTTATGCAAAACTTATCAATTACCCTTACAAAAGGCTCTTGCAACATGATTTTAACGCGATCAGATTTCCGATTTTTTTATGAATACCTGATTCAAGATATCTTTGCAGTTCGGTGAGTGCCACATGCGCAGAAGAATTTCTGATCAGAGTAAATACGATGAGCTTACTTACCAATTATCCCAGTAGTTTGTAAAAGCATTTAACTACAGTGTTTGATTTATAAATGAAGTGTTTTTTCTTAGTATTGATTGCGCAATGAAATATGTTTTGTAAATTTAAAAATTTGCCAATAATTTTTAACCATTTCATTGTTGTAGAAATGTTTTCAGCACTTAATTCTAAATTTCGATTTATCAGTTCATTCCTGCATCATATTCCATCATTTTTGGAAAACAGTTTTTCTTTTTTTAAGTGTTTGAGATTCCAGAGCGATGAAATTTAATTTTTTATTTTCATAGATTTTTAGTTTTCTACAACTAGATAAAATTATTCAAGTGTCCCATTTTAAGCATAGCTTAGAAAAATAGTACAAGGATGTGAATTCTTAAAATTAAGTTTTCTAATTTGGAAAACATCTTTAATTGCAATTTTATTATCAAATCCTAAATCAGTAAATACATGGTTTACCTCTTCAATTGCTTTAGTTTGACGTTTAAATGATCTAGAGGTCTGCGGTTCCAACAGTACAGTGTGGGTTTAAAAAATGTGGTACCGTTAACGATACTGGACCAGTACTACTTTAAAAATCTTAACAATGTGGAACTTCAGTGGATATTTGCGCTGCGTTTTTATTTTTGAGAAATTGATCGATTATTTCTTATTATTTTTGATTTTAAAATTTCAAGAAATTCATATATAATGAATCTAGGCAAAGGAACCTTAAATGAAGCTGGTGCGGGCTTTTCTTAGAACTCTAATGTACTTAACTATGCTGCTTTCTGTGACAACAAAATCTTTCATTTGCCAGGAATGATTTATTCCTTTTTTTATGCTAAGTTGATGCATTTTATGCATTTTTAATCAAAGTATTTCTATTATATATATGAAAACAAAAATCCATTATTTTTTTAACTGGAAATTGTGTAATGATTTGAGATACTTCCCTACAAAAAAATTAAATTTTTGTAAATTCACGAAAATCCATTTTTCATGTGGTTGACAATTTAATGGAATTAGCCAGCTGCTGTACAAATTCTTTTTCAATGAAAACCTCAAATCTATAGAAAAATTTTCCAATGGAATAAATATAGCAAGATTTCTATAAATTATGCACTTTGGAAATAGATGACATGTACATGTAATATAACATTACAAATTTACTAATCAATTACTTGCTCACATTCATTTCTTTTTTTTCTGTGTCATCAGCAATTTATGTAATGAACCAATGTAAGAATTGCTTGCATCCAAACATCGTTTGCACTCCTGCTCATTTTACAAGAAATGTGTATAATGAATTTATTGGTAACAAAATTATCGAATATAGGCCATAAGAAACAAAAAATCTTCATTAAAATGGAATTATCCATAAATTCTAAATAATCATACATGTTCATGCTAATTTTTATCTATACTCTAAGAAAAATTTTTAGGAAAATTGTCATTCCAGTTTCAGTTTTGCAGTGATAAACTTTGGATATTAAAATTAAGTCAATAATGAATTGATCAGAATTTATTGTCGGTTGTCGTCAAATATCCTTAAGTTGTATAAATATGAGAATGCTTGACGTTGTCGATTAATGAGACTCAACGGCCGATTTATCAACATAAATTAATGGTTTATCATTTACTAAGGTCTACTTAAACAAATTGATTGTTGTAAGCACATGTTGCAATTGTGAGCTAATCAAACAATTTTCGAAACGCCTACTATTAAATTAACATGGATTTTAAATTTAATATTATTTTTTTATTTTGATTCACCTTCAGTAGACAGAAGCAATGATATAATCTAAAACTTTAACATGTGTAGGAGATTATCACTTCAAAATATTCGCATCACTCCAATGATATTCATCGGATTGCCCAATATATATATACATATATATATATATATATTCCATATAAAAACAAATTTATTCAAAATCATACATGGTTTGCTACATAATAGCCTCATCAGTGTTTTTGTTTTTTCATAAAATCTTAATGTAGTATTTACTCTTTCCTCTTCTTGATAAAAGACGTAGCTACATCTTCGTAATTTAGCTGTTTAAATTTCCTCATTCACTACAGCACCTAATTTATAGCCGTAGACATATTTTGAAATTAGTGGCACCAGAATAAATATCTCATGTTCTTAGATTCTTCTATCTAACTACAATCTGTCAAATTAGTTGAGGTAATAGAATAGCAATTATCAATTAAAATTTTATGGGAAAAAACTATCATATGCCAAAAAAATATCGAGTGGGGTCACCCCTAACAGCTGTTTGATTTTAAAGAAACAATAATATGGCATAATTCAGAAAACTAGCCATGTGGTAACTGCACTTTTAGAATTTATTTTTTCGCCCTTTATCCGTGAACCACCCTAATATATATATGTATATATATTGTTAATCTGCATTTGCTATCAAAAATATTAACTATAAAATCATACCTTATTTAATGACGAATTGCTTAAAAGATTTTTTGTAAAAATATTAATGATGTGTAGATTTGGATTAGATGTAATGATGGAATAACAACTTTTAAGAATTCGGAGGAAATGCAATCTTTTGGCGGTTTTTAACCATGTGTATAATATTTTCTTCCCAGTTGAGATGGATTTTTTGTAAAAAAATCCTTTCACTAGCCATATTTTGAATATTATATTTGCCTTTAGGAAAGAAACACAAATACTTCAAAAAAATCTAATTGTACAGTATAAAGTTGAGGTTATTTGTTACCTGGTCAAATCGTTGTTGATCTGGAGGTAGTTTATCCGCAATACTTCCAGTCTCTAGAATTTCTACATTTAAGAAATAAGAATTGTTCTAGGATCTCGATAAAGCAAAATGAACTTTTCTAGAGGTCACCTTGGGCTTAAGGCAACTACCACAGATAATTTTTTGTGTAATTAGTGTAAATTTCCTCCACTCACGTCACCAAGGAAAGTCAGCAGTATATTCTGATTGTGTACAGTATTAAATTGGAATAACTATGCATAGTTTTATATATATATATATATATATATTTTTTTTTAGAGAGAGAGAGATATATATATTTTTTTCACTTTAATTGAAACAAAAAAGTTGAAAAAGCTAAAGTTATAAATATAAACTACCATTTAGAAACATATATATATATATATATATATATATATATATATATATATATATATATAGATCATGAATATACATTTGTACATGTTTTCAAAGTTGCAGATATATTTTATTTAAAATAGAATAAATTTATATTTCAATATAGGGGGTTAATATTATTAAATATAAAATAATATATAATTAAGTAACTAATAATTGCAAATATTGTCATCTATATCCAACAATAGAATTGTAGTTTAATTTCTTCCCTTACAATACTAAATTCAATTTCTTTTAAATAAGAAATTAATGGAGTATAAATATAAATATCTTGAGATTATATTTAATGAAGTGTATTTCTTACAGCCCTAATACTCTAGCTGAATTTTAAAAAGCTTTAAAGAAAATAATACTTAAATGTGCTTTTAATTTAAAAAACCAATTAAGCGTTTTGTTAGCCTTGGTTGTACATTTAATCCTCAGTTCTTTTATTTTTATACCACTTTAAGCACTCTAAGTTTGAATAACCTAAAAATAGGAAGAATTTTACTTTCACAGGTTTATTAATGAAATCCAAATATGGTAAATAACAAGGAAATATTCACCTATTAAAGGACTCATTATTGATGCAAAAAGCTCATGTACGTTTCATATATTATTATAAGCATTGCGTTTGAACAATCTGATGAGGTGCAGCTTTGCTTAAAAGTATGCAAATATAATTTCAAACTTTGAATTTCAGATCACGCTCAAACGCGATGAAGTTTTTGCCTCGAAACTACCCTAATAAAATAATCCCTGTTTTTAAATGTTAAATTTGGTAAAAGGGTTTCCCCGATTTGCCGCAATTTTGTGTGGAAGTGTTTATTGCTTTTTTAAATACAATATATATATGTATATATATNGATTTGGAAAGCATTGGAAGACAAAGATGGAGCCAACAACTTGTATGGTTGATTCAATGACTTACAAGTAGAAGCGCAAGGTACTCCACATGGCCAATTCAAGGGCGAGTGGACAAACACCATCCAAGTCGCTAGTACTCCCAGTGCCGATTCAAGGGCATTGGGACAAAAGCAATTGATGACGAATACAAAATCCCAGACATCAAGAGCGAGAACTACCTGCACCTGAAAGAGAACGAGATGCAACAACTAAGAGAGATGCTAGAAAGACATAAATGAATATTCAATGAAAGACAATGCAAGAGAGATGATACGAAAAATAGAGAAACCAAATAACAAGAAAGATATCCAAAGAATAATGGGTTTCTTCAATTATTACAGTACATTCATCCCCAATATCACAGGAAAAACCGCGAAGATGACAAAACTCATGAGAAAATCAGTACCATTCATATGGACATGGCAGGAACAAGAGGAACTAGACAACATTAAGGAGGAACTAGCAAAATTGCCATCACTCAATACACCGGATTATAATGAACAATTCATACTAGACTGTGACACAAGCAAGGTCGCCATAGGAGCAATGCTAGGACAAATTAAAAATGGAAGAGAGGTGCCGATACAATTCTTTAGCTGTAAGTTATGGGCAAGTGAGGAGAACTATGGCTCCACCAAAGTAGAAATGCTAGCCCTGGTTGAGAGCATCAAAAAATTTAGACACTTTTTGATTGGAAAAGAATTCCAAGTACATACAGACAACAGTGGCCTTGCATGGCTAAAAAAATTCTTGGGAGATAAATCGGTCATTGTATCCCAATGGATAGAATATCTTAATGAATTTACATTCACAATAGAGCATNACAATATATATATGTATATATATATATATATATATATATATATATGTCAAGAAGGAGCGCTCAAAGATTAATTCTACAAGGAAATGCTTCCTTTTAATTTCAAAAATTAATTAATTTTGGTGATTGAAGTAGGAACTGTCTTATTTAATATTTGGAATTAATTCCGGAATTTGCATGCACTCAATTTGTCTCTTGTTTGCCTCATAAATATATACTTGCAATATTATTTTGTTCAGCAGGGTTTGCAAATATTAAATTGCAGTCAACTAAGGTGGACATTGGTCTGAGTTTTTTTAGCTAATCCAAACTATATAAGCAACTTTAAAATACAAGTTAATGCAACCCGTCATGTTTAATTAATTAACTTAATTAACCAACGTAATTAAATTAAATTGTTGAAAATTTATTACTAGTACCGAATGTCATTGTACACAATTTGGTAAAAAATTTTTTTTTCACAATTACCTTAATTGGCATAATTACTCAACAATCATTGATGTAATAACAATGAAGAGCAAACCTATTTAACTTGAAAAGAGTACATAGAAGAAAAATTAATGTCATATTTCATTGAACTTTAACTTCAGACATTTGGCGCCAATATGTAATTTTTTATTTACTCTGTAAAACTTTCTCAACGGAAGAAATCAATATTAATTCAAATTTAAATCACATTGCACAGCACACGAATTCCTAAATAACATATTTATTAGGAATATGTGCTCAATACAAAGTGATAGTAACAGTGTAACACATAAACTTAAAAAAGTAGAACACTCTACCCAGGAAAGTGGGATTTTTAGGCAAAGCTCATCCCATAAACACAAATTATAATCACGATCAGCACAATCCAAACAAAAGCCGAAATACTATAGTAAGCATTGCCCAACCCTAACCAACAGAGTCCAATGATCGTCCGAACTACTTCCAAGCCTGAATTAAATAAATCTTCTCAACAGGGATAATGCTAATATTTAAAGGGTAAAAAATCATTTTGAAATACTATTCTTTCGAAGGGAAAACATTTTTATTTAGTAAGCAATTTTAGCAATTGCATAACATAATTTAAGAAGCTAAAATTTCATAAAAACTATTTGTAGTGCATTTTTTGTATCTAAGAGTTTTTTAAAAAGCAAGATATTCTTAACAATTTAAAATGCATAGATATATTTGCGGTTCGTTTATGATTAGGAGGGTTATCGTCATCACTCTCCAAGTTATTCAACAGTGAGACTTTGATAACTGCTAGGTCTTAACATACCCAAGGTTAACACCATTGTTAATCTTAACAAAAATACTAATCATTAAACATCTCGAATCCCTTAATCTTGTAGCCGCCAAAGTACCCTAATTGTTTCTTGCTTTCAATTTCGGAATTGCACTTGATTTCATGATCAAAACCTTCTTCAACTCCACTATTTAAAATTCACACAAATACAATTAACAAAAATTAGAGGCATTTTGCCTATATTATTATAAAAATTTCCTTTAGGCTCCGTAAACATTCAATTTTTAGTAAAAAATTATCATCAAATAAATTTATAATACTGATGAAAGAAAAATGGATATATTTATCAAAAATAAACAATTCAAGCTTTTTACAATTATTATTGTATATATTCAATTGTTTTTTATAATCTATATGAAATGATGTAGATATCTTTTGCGTAATATCAATTAATTTTCATTAGAAAGCAATAAGATTCCTGCTTACTCTATGATTTCTTGGAGAATACTTCAATTAATCCAAAACAATTCTGTGCTTAAAAAGCAAAGATCATATTGCACCTAAGTTAACATGTCTTCATAGGTTATTAATTAGACTTCGCATCACTTATGAAATTGGCCTTATAGTGTTTAAGAACATACACAACTTGGCTCCTAGATATATTCGTAGTTGTTTTTTTTGCCAATCATGAATTTCACACTCACAGGTCTAATTACATGTCTTCTAAACATTTCAAGAAATAAAACTTCCTTTGGTAAAGAATCGTTTTATTTGCTGGTCATTAAATTTTAAAATAATCTTGTAATAATATTGAATCAAACAAAAATGGCCTAAAGACACTTATTCAGTCAATTTATTAAGCAAGTGCAGTGGAAAAGCAAATGTATTCAAAAATGAATTTGAAGACAATTTATAAAAATGCACAAGATGAATATTAATATATTATTATAATATTATTATTAATAGCCCCACTAAGTAAGCTAAAACTTTCCAGATAGTGTAGATTACAATCAAGCAGGGTGCCATTCCACTACATGTAAATGTAATACACTGGAAAACTAATCTTAGTTAACACTATATAAAATTCAGTTAATTCAATAATTTTCGTACAATAGCTGACAAAAAATGTTTATTATCATGGATTAGCTAGTGATTACAATAATTTTTACAAAAGATAAGATCTCAAATTCCATAGCTACACGCCAAGCAAAACCGCAATTTCAATATGAAAAAACCCTGATCAAAACGTGAGCATACATCATTTATAAAAATTATTATATATAATTATTTGTTTCGAAAAAGTGTCCTTGCATGATTATGCTAATAATATTTATATTTTAAAAGAATGATCTTTGTATTAGGTATGAAAATCATTTGCGATATAATCTAAGGATATCTTTAATAAGCTTGGTTTGCCCCTGCAAGGTACTGGAAGAAAAGTGTTGATTGATTGATTAATTGATTACAATTGTGTTGTAATTTCCTATAAATATCAAAATTGCAATCAATGAAAAGTAAAAGGTTTTTCTATTTGCTTAATAGATGTTAGACATTGTTCAATACACCGGTTGTCTTATATGCATGCCTATTTTCTAAATCTGTATTTGGCATGATTTGATACACAGATCTGAATTATACATATTGTTGCTTAATATTTCAAGTCTTTATAAGATAATGTTTTCCTTAATAAGACTATTAAGATAACACAGTAGTAGATGGATTTTAGTAAAATTTAACTAAATTAGCCAAAATAATACACTTCGAAACTGATTTCGAGATTGATTACTATCACATTCTACCAGTGATCCACTGCTGCTGCATACATGTTATGCAATAATACTATGTAGAGTCATTGAAATATATTGCATTAAGGCTGGCATATTAAATATTTAATTGGCTGATGCGTTTTTATTCTTAAATTAGATGTGAAATCCACTGAGATCACGTTTTATTAGAAGAGGCACTTCCGAATTTTATTAATTTATTATAAATTCATATGCATATAATATATGATTAAGCGGGTAAACATTCTTCATTATTTTTTGATTATGACAATAATTCATATCAATTTCATATAATTACAGGCCAGTAGCCAGCATCATCATCTAAGGGGAGTCGACACGCATTCAGAATGGTTATATGGGAATTTCAAAATTCTTAAAGTTTAAATTGAAATATTGCCAGGACTGTACACTATTCTAATTTTGCAAAAATCATCTGTGTCTTTCAATATTAATTATTTTAATCCCTCAATCGAAATAATTATAATTTGCGGCTATTTACAGTGAAAAGAAAGTAATAAGTACTTGGCCAGAATGAAGACTGGCAATGGTGATTAGAGCTCTTTTTCAATCGACGATTTGGACATTTGAAACTTGGCCTGTTTTTAGACTAGCCTTCTCTAATTAAGTCAATGGCTGCTACGTTATACTCGATTAGGTCGATTCTTGAAGTGTTCATCCCCTTTAGAAATGGAAGAGATACAAGAGCTATTGTATTAATCTCCTTCGTTGATAGTTATACTAGCAATTCTAATTTTCAAGGCTTCTTGCAAAATTCTATACTTTCTTAATAGAGAGTGGAGTGAATACCGCGCATCGCCATCGAGGTCGTCATAAATTAAGCTTAATACCTATTTCTAATTGAATTCTATTGATATTTGTATCTCAATTGAAAATAGCAAATAAAATGTACTTCAGCAACAAAATCTGAATTCCAAAGGCATCACAGCCATAAATTTACTTATTTATTAGTGAAAAGATATTTATGTTAAATTGCAACACAAGCATTTCAGCGTTTGTGAAAAAATTATGCGAGAAAATCGGAGACGCCGCAGAGGAACATAGATAGAATACTCCATCTAGCTAAATTTGATATTCCAGTATTTTATATGTGTAAAAGAAACGGATTTATTGTACTGATTTCATTGACCAAAGAAGAAAACCCCTGAAAATTTACTCTTATTGTCACTTTCTTAGAGTAAATTTTGGATCATTATTACTATTACTACTACTACAAATAATAATAATAATAACATGCAGACTTTCACCTAGCAGCGAACATGCGGTGCGGCTCCGTCTTATTCCATGTTTTCTAATGAAAATTGCCTAAATAATGGATTAAAGAAGAAGAAAGCTTCCATAAAAATTCATTAACGTAATCTTAAGAATGTGGGAGGAAAGTAATTAGCTTAAATTTTGAAATTCGAAGGTTATTCTTTTATGGAATAAATTATATTGACATAATTGTGAAAATTTGCCTATTCAAAAATGTTATTATTAAAATATTTGCTATATAGTTTGTGCCAAAATCTTTCTGTAAAAGGTACAATTGGCTTATTTCCTAATTGAAGTCACTGACAATTAGTATATCAGAACACCAAATTTATACAGTAGTACAGAAAATTTCTAGACAGTAGCGTGGAGTCAAAATTTTCTAAAAGGGCCAGAATTTGTAGTATAAACCTATGGGGTATGAGTGAAGTAGCATTGTGCATTTGACTCAAGTTTCACATCAAATATTATTAATTAAGCCAGGCACAAAAATAATTATGAATAACTGTTAAAGGAAATCAAGAATCTTAGACAAATTAACATTGCATTGCCAGAAAATTTCATTGCCATGTTGATCTTACTTGTGTTCACATAATACGTGAATGACATTGATTCTCTAATCATAATCTCAATGTACCATACACTGACAACACGTTGTTTCATAATATTGAATATATTAACATTATAAGCATGCAAAGGTTCAAGATGAACTATTTAATATATCATGTGAAAAAAATAATTCTATTATTATATGAATCATTGACACTCTTAAGGATAGTGAACTCTTGAAATTTCAATTTTATTCAAATCTAGTTAAACAAATTCATTAGGCAGAATATCTAAGAATTGAACTTAAATATGACCCTTAAATAGGATGGGCTAGATGAGATGATTAAAGTATCTTATGGATGGTATAGAAATGGGAAAGAAAATTGATGTACCATGAAAGTCTTGTAAAAATGACTTGATAGACTTTGGTTATCAAAGAAGTAGCTGTTAAAGGAGATGGGAAAGATTATCCTAGAGAAATATAAGTGAAACCACTAGTGAAGTTATTTTATATTTACGTATGGCTCCTAAATGTAGGAAATGAAAATGAGGTCAATAGTGTCGAAAAATCAAATGACGAAAAGTTAGACCATTTAACATTACGTTTTGCATAAAATTTTCTCAACCTTTTAAATGTATGAAAATGAGAACAGTGAAGTCAAACCTGGGGGCTAGGGGGATTTAAAGCTAATTTTCTTAAAAAAAAATTTTTTACGTAATTTCATTAAGTTATTTTAATTTTCTCATCCTCTTAGTACATCGTAGATCTAATTATTACACAATGATTACAATAATCAATGTAATTTTTAGGAAAACTTTCAAATTATTATGTTAGTAATTCACAAATGAGTCTTCACAGCAATACATCACAGGAATTTTGTGAGACAATGCTTACAATAAATACACATGCTTCAATTATTCTTTTTCTGAGCAAGTAAAAGCTATTGCCAGTAAACAAATTGAATTATTCAATTATTTTGGCAAAATAGAAAGGACCAATTAATGTTGAATATTTTTCCCAAATTTCAAGTATTCGATATTAGAAATTTTGCAAAAAAACAAAACTTTTGTCATTATCAAGTCAAAAATGTAAATCTCTCTGGTTTGCAGAAAGGTGATAAGCAATTAAGTATCTTTCTGAAAAAGATCCTGCATTTAGAGATGAGGAGCAGCAAAATAACTGACGAGTTCATGATTTACTAAAATGACAATCAAGTCAAAAATATTGTAGTAAGACCGAATTGTTCTTTACTTTTAAAGTGAGAAAATTTTGACTCAGGAAACTGTTGCAGGATTTCATAGATGACATTGAGAACATTATTTATTCAAAGTAATTATTAAAAAAATTATTACTGTATTGCTTCGTTAATGTGTGCACATTTAACCTCTGAATGTCTTTTAAATTTTTGGAGGTATATTTTGCAAATTATTTAATTGAAATTTAATCTTGTTAGTAGTAGTTTGAACAATTAAAATTTATTCAAGAAACATGCTAAATATTGATATTGAAGTAGATTGAAAAGAAATGTTAGTGACGAGAAATTAACCAGTCTAAGCAAAGCCCAAATACTTTCAAAATTGTCATTCAGTGATTATCTCTAAAACAGCTTATTGTCTTCTTAAGCAAAGAACTAATCATTAATAAGTAATAGTGATCATTATAAATAACGTAATAGAACTAATTAAGTCATTTATTTTAGGTATATAATAACATAAATGATGAAATAGTAGAACGACACAGGACACAGTTTATCTTAGAGAAGGGCCCCCATCCATCCGTCAGTAAATTCTGCGTACGCACCTGAAGCTGTCTATCAATAAGAAAGTAAAATTCAATAATTAGAGAAATATAATTTTTTATTTTTACTTAATCGCTATCAAATGCAAATCAAATGTTCTGTAAATTGACATTTTAGGAGTTCATTAAATATTTTGCTGTCCAAAATGAACAAATTTGTAGTTTTATAATTTAAGAAATCTTTAAAAAATAGTTATTTTTTCTTGAGAAACAAACCAATGACATAACTAAGTAATGTGTACTTGTTTTATATTATTTCACAGAAACTTCTCATTTATGTTTAAAAAAATAGACACTCAATGAAATCTTTAATACAAACGTCTAAAAATTAATTGTAAGTCGTATAACATTTCTTAATTCTCAAAAATAGGTGAAAAAACACGTTGCATTTATTGACAAATTTATTAAGCATTAGAATTTCTGCATTCCTTAGTATAATTATTTGAAGGATTAACATGTGGATGGGAAAATTTCAATATACATACAGTACATAAAATTAACAACAAAATTTTCATTAGTAGAAATTTAAAATATTTTGTATTGAGGTAAAACCATATTTCAATTTTTGAAATTTTATTTATTAAATTGAGTATTAAGGAAAATGCGCAAGCAATTATTTATTAAAAGCTGTGAATTTAAATAACATGCGTTTTTGAGTTATTAAATACTAATGCTGGAAATAACTGAGTATTTGCAACCACAGTTAAATTATTTGTTTATATATTAGTAAACTTTCAACTCGTTTCAGAATATTTTACCGTTTGCTTTAGTCGATTGAATTTAGCAAGAAAAATTCTCCAAAGTCAATAATCTTGAAGTAATATCAGTTGCTAATGTAAATTATTAGCTAAGTCTTTGACATAGCTGAAAGCAATTTGTCTATTTAGTCAGTTAATTGGCAATGGAATAAAAAATTTAGAGACCACTGTAATAACACGAAGTTTCTCATTGCGTCAACTAATAGCAAGCCGATTATTGGATTGGACACATAATTAAAAGCGGGTATACTACTTGGAATCAAATTTAAAAATGATATGAGTAATGAAGTACATACCATCCAGAAAGAAGAGCATTTTCGATTTCGATCCAAAAACCGTTTGTAAAATGCCTGCAGATTATTAAACACCCTACTTGTTGAATATAGAGATTTGTTTTCTCAATATGGCCGTGTAAATCAAACATATGAAATTCAATGAAAAAACCGGTCAAAGCGGTCATGCATTCCCCAAGAAGGTATCCTTTCTCCATTATCAAAGCTTCAAAGTAAATTGCTGCATCTTGAAAATGCAGGTGTAATATCTAAGGCCGAAGAACCAACGAACTGGATTGGAAGTATGGTCGTGGCGGAGAAGAAAAACGGTGATCTTAGACTTACGTTCGATAATAAAACCCTAAACAATGCTACCATAAGAGAATATCATTATCCGTCGTCGACCTATTAAATTGCTACTGGCATGTTCATCACTACTTTGTATATTTAATACACCTATTGGCAGATGCTGTTGGAATTGTCTTCTTTTTGGATTCATGTCTGCAGCTGAAAATCGCAAAGTATGGTAGATAAGCATTTTGGTAACATAACATTCAGAATATAATCGCAATTTATTATGATATTTGTGTACCTTCCGAACATAAGCGGCAACACATAGACACTATAAAAGCAGTATTTATATTTAGTCAAGCCAGAGAAAGAAATATTTCCCTTAACGCTAACAAAGTTCAATTGATGAAAAAAATCAATCAAATACATGGGATTCATCGTTGATGAAAAGTGTTTCCATTGTGATCCTCAAATGATAGAGGTTATCAAAAAATATGGAAGGCCAAATGACAAGGAAGGCCTTACAGCGGTTATTAGGAATGCCCAATTGCCTGTCAGAATTCATTACAAACTATGCAAAAATCACTACGCCTTTATGACAATTGTTGAAAAAAGTCGTTGAATTTGCTTAGAACATGCAAAATAAAGAAGCACTAAAAAAATCATTGGATTTTTAACAACGAAGCAAATACTTCGTCATTTCGATAATCAGAAACCGGTTACTCTGCAAACAGATGCTTTGTGTTTTGCATTCGGGGCATGTATACTCCAAGATGGCTGCAAATGAAAAAAAAATTACGTGCAAATCGAAAAAAAATAGTTGCAATAGTATACGGATGCACGCATTTTCATCAATATATTTCTGGTAGAGAGTTTACTTTTCAGTCAGATCACAAACCTTTAGAAAGCCTTCAAAGCAAGCCATTATCGATTTGCCCACCACAGGTACAAAGACTCTTCGTGATGTTGCAAAAATATCGTGTATAAACCTGGGAAGTAAATGCTACTAGCGGATACACTATCACGTCTAAGATTACACAATACTATTATGAATTCCATGAAAGAAAAGCTAGCAATCGCCGTACATGCAATAAATACTAAAATAATTGATGAACAATGCATCCTGGAAGTGACTTTTATCTACGTTCCTTCGAAACTATTGACAAAATTTATTGAAAGTAGGTGGCCCAAGAGGACCTGCATTCAAAGTGAAGAGCTTAAGCAGTTAGAAAAAATTAAATTTTAACTCCACGCGCAGAATTGCATTATCGTTCGCGGCGACAGAAACTTTATCCCAAAAACATGCAGAAAGGAGGTTTTAAGGGATTTACACCAAGCTTACATGGCCATTACAAAAAAAGTTTGCTAAGCAGTTCGTCTTTTGGCCAAGGATGGGTCTTATATAGAAAGATTTGTAGTTTGTACTAT
>CABFPE010000058.1:1767985-1781076 GCA_900660155.1 Hofstenia miamia | reverse complement strand
TAACAACATCGACGTGAAGAAGCTCCAATAGGAAGGAATGAAAACAGTGACTTATTCGGTGTTTCTAAAGCATAATTTCAAATTCTAAATTTTTTATAATGTTTTTGCATGCTCTGTTACTCGAAAAAACCAACTTCAGCAAGCTCCTATCAAATAATTTTAAAATCTATGATGATTTCATAAAAAATATTTCCAGCGATCATAATTCTGATGAAATACCACAATAGAGAAGTGCTTCAACTTCTATTTACGATTTAAAATCCTGATTTGTGAACCTTGTAGATGCATAAATCTTTGGAAAAAATATTTTAGGTTAGCTGATAACCCCATGTGATTTAGAAATCATGATTGATTGATCCTTAATTTTGGGAATAATTTGAATGAATCCCAAGAAATCGGAATTTTCATCAAAACAGTTAAGTTTTCAATTACATCAGGTATTGCAAAGCAGTTTTGTACTCATTTTCCCCAATTCAATTGTGCACATTCATTACCAATTTGCTAATTTCCTAATAGGCCCGGAGAAAAGTGTTTGAAAATGTGGGAAAACAGTTTGTTTTATTAAAAAACAACAAGCTATTTAAGGATAATCAATGAATGACGCTCCTGAAAAATTTGTTTGGTCTTGCGGATAATTACCATATATTTCATAGTTCAGGTTACAATCAACATGTCTAAAATTCACTTAATAATGGGTAAAATATTATCGCAAAAATGCAAACAATCGTATGCACACAACTTAAGTGTCTTGAAAATGACTTTTTTAAGAAAAAGCAATTTTCAGGCCGGAATCTGGCGGAATGATTTTGTTCACAGCAGTTTTTTCAGAGTTTTGATATGCCAAATTTGCACGTAACATTATAAGTATTGAAAATGCCAGACAGCAAATATATATTTGTAAATAATCACTTTGAGTACATGTAATTAATGTTCTCAATCTGACATATAACATTCTGCAATAGTTGCAAAGAATCAAAATATTGTCCATTTCAAAAAAGTAAAACAAAATGGTAAGATAGCCCTTAAAGAATAGCCTTATTCAAAACTCATTTTGTTGAGTTTCAGAATGTAATTTTTTTTTTAAAATATACATGTAGAGGGTGTCTCAAACTTAGTCTAAAAATTTCAAATATCTCTAATTTTTGAACAATCCAATTGATTTACACACACTTACTATATATTGTGGCTTTATATTTGCATTTTTTTAAATCGGCCACCTTTAACTCCAGTCATGACCTTTGGAGTAAAATCGCCCTTTTTGTTCCTCAACAATTATATTTTACCAAAGTTAGATAACCATGAAAAATAATGCCGAATAGAATGACGTGTTGGAGACACACTGGAAGAAATGCGTTTGTTTTAGCGCAGCTAAAAGATAAGAAATCTGTAACATAGAAAGCGATTTCCCTAGTTCAACTAGAGCAAAAGTGCACTTTTACTCTAAAGTTAACAATNGTGTTGGAGACACACTGGAAGAAATGCGTTTGTTTTAGCGCAGCTAAAAGATAAGAAATCTGTAACATGGAAAGCGATTTCCCTAGTTCAACTAGAGCAAAAGTGCACATTTACTCTAAAGTTAACAATTCAAAAATTCAAAATACGAGTAGAATGCCATAATCTATAGTAGGTGTGTGTGAAGTAGGGATGTGCCGGAATCCGGTATTCGGCAAAACCGGAAATTTAGCAACCGGGCCCGGATATTCGGTAGCCGGTAATATCTAACTTGTTTCCGGATTTTACCGGACAACATATTCTGAGATAAAACTTGATTTAAAAATCGAATTTTTGAGGAAATACTATATTTTATTCCTGATATGAAAGTTTTCATGCAACAAAAGAAGTTCTTCTGATATATCAGGACCCCTATCTACATTATTTCATGGATTTTGCAAAGCACAACTGTTGCAAAATTGAACAATGCCTATTCAAGCAAAATATATTAAGGTTGACAAACTAATTGTTTCAAAGGCTAACATCATAAAATATCAAAGTTTTTCAATGTTTGACAGAGTTGAAATTCCACCAGATGTTCTTATTACTCCTACTCGTGATCTTGAAAATGATACCTGTAAAATAAACGCCTACATCAAGTCACGATTAGAAAATAACTGTCTCATTGCTATAATGGTGGGAAGGGGTAATGGACATTTAATCGGAATCGTATGCTATATTACGAAGATGTCAAGCAACTTCGGCTGCAGCTGAGAGAAGTATCTCTATATTGAGAAAACTCTTAGCCTAGGACAGATATCTTAACCACAATAATATATGGACATTTATGTGCTGTTATTAAAATTTAGTGTAGTATTTACTTTAGAAAATTGACTTCTTATGTAAGAGATTTTGTATTTGTTTTATACCTTGTTCTCAGTAATAGAAAAACGTTTTATATTGCTCAAATTATTTTGAAAAGTGGATGGTTACATTTAGAGCATATTTAACAAAATTCTTTCATGTTTTGTCATATTTCTTGTTTCGCTACTAATAATATATTATTCAGCATACAGTAAATTATACGGTATCCAATAGTCAAAATATCCGGAATTATCCGATGTCCGGTATATTAAATTCACTAACCGGAATCCATCCCTAGTGTGAAGTCATGTTTAAATCCATTGTATTATTTAAAAATTAAAGACATTTACATTCGTTGGACTAAGTTTGAGACACACTGTATAATCATGTATTTGTTATTCTTAATTGTTTCAAGTTGCTTCACTACACATCAGCAGAAACGTATATAGAACCAGAAAACTTAGTTTACAATAAATAAAATATACTTTTCGTTAGTTTCCGTGATACTCAAGCAGCTATTTCAACTATTTTTAAATGTTGAGCTTTTAAAATTGCAATATCAACACGTTCCAGCTCCCTAACACCTTGCTGGCTTGACAGCTTTTGACCTCTTCAGTTTTGTTCCAATGCTGTCCTCAAGCCTTTTCTCAGTATACACTTGCCTCCGATCAATGCCACTGTTTATGCAATTACTTAGGCCAACGTCTTCTTTGGAAAGTGATGCATTTCACTTCATCTTGCCTCTATTGTGCATTTTTACGTCTCACTCTATGCCGGTTGCCTTTAAAATTTAGTTGATTGCAATTAAGCAAACAGTAATGATGTTAGGCCTATCTCTTTGGGACATCGAAGATCTTAACCCTAGCTTGTGTCTATCTACTTCAATTTTCTTATCTTATTAGGAACATTACCAATTTCAGTGAAACTCTATTCGTCTCCAGTGTCTTCAGTTCCCATTTGTGTGATATTTTATCATATACCTTCCCGTCATCTAGCCACAAGTTTATAGGCAAGTTAGGCAAGAACTTATCTTATCTGCATCATAATTTCTGTTCACATTGTCAAATTCGAACCTCTGGTCTCAGTCCCATGTTATTAGAACAAAATATGGGAGTGGGAACAAAAATGAAGAACCTGGAACCACAAATTTCAGAATGTTACTAATAATTTTCAAAATTTGATCAAAATAGAAGTTATGTCATGGGATTCTTGCAACCAGACATGACAATAGCCTAGAAATTTCATGGGATTGGGATAGGCTAAATCCAATGGTACAAAGCCACTAAACTTTACCTTCAAAACCTTAGCCACTAGCTTTAGGGCTATGTAAATATATTGAAGTTAATGTACAAATATGGGAATAGCTCCTAAAAAAATTGGTGGGAAAAAGTGGAAATGGAAGACAATCACATTCGCCTATGCAAGCCTACTTATTAATTATGAATAAATAACGTTATATGAAATAATTTTTCTTGAACAGGGTTTTAGATTTTAGCAAGAATTGAATATCAACATTGAATTCCTTTTAAGGAACATCAAGCTGTGTACTATCCAAAGCTTTCTGGAAAATAATAAATAACACTCTGAAATCTATGAGACATGGTCTATCTTTGCAGCACAAAATAATGATGTACCACACAGATCAGTATCTTAACATTGAATTGTTCAGTATATACATGAACATTATTGATATCTCAAGCTACAATTAATTCTGTTGACAACTTCTTGATTAATAATCAAAGCCACAAATAGATGACGTGAGAATTTTTAAGCAGAAGTTAGAGTAAAGGATGTAATTTTTAATAAATAAGCTCAACCGTAATATATACACATATACGGGCTCTAGATATTGTGAGATTTGTCCACCGCATTTTCCGATTTTCCATAGTATCCAGCGCCTTTTTTTGATGGAAAGCCGGAATAATTCATTTTAACCAAAAAATTTTGCATTGCGCATTTGTAATAGGGGTCTAATTTGTTATCTAAGAGTTTGAGGTTCTTTTAAAAAAAATTTATTTTGACACTCATCCAGCGCCTTCCCCATAGTGTCTAGCGACCGTATAGATTTTTTTGCATCCAGAGTCTTGTAGGTATTTTAAAATTTTGTATTCAAAGCACGTCTATATATATATATATATATATATATATATATATATAAACAAATAAATCCGAATATTTCTATCTTACTGGTTTTTCATGCAAATATTTATTTTTGTAGAAACTTATATATTATTTTGGTAAATAATATTTGATTGAACTTAATTAGTGAACCAACCATTTACCACAAATGAGAAAGTGAAAATTAATGGCATCATGATAAACCTAATCATAGAATAATAAGTCAATGATAAAATCAGATAATAAGAAGACAACAATGTAGCATGATAACAAAAAATCATGTTTATCATTGCAGTATGTCAAAACATCTGCTTAATACATTACATACTAAAATTTTATAAACCACTTCCATGATATTATATTCCAAATGTCCATTGAGGAACTACTTGCATTTGAATTACATGTACAGTATACATATGTTAATAAATTATTGGTTTTTTCTTTCTTATGATTTACACATAGTTAAAAAATCTTAATGTCTGCCGTAAGTGTTTTTTCTTATACATTTGAAGAGGAGATTGTCGCTAAACTTATCTCAATGTACATTTCAGCGCCTTCTCAAATCACGTTTTAAAACTTTCGACAAATAATAAGGGCTCCTTTTTGTCTCTAAACTCTTTCATTTAGTATGCAGAGCTTTATCTTAATTATCAAGACAAGGGATGTTATCGGAAAATTGTCTAATGAAATTCAAATTTTGTATTCATCCATTAGCAGCTGTTACCTAAATATTAAAGATGGTAATTAGGCATTTAAAATATAAAAATCATTCAGCGATAAAGTGCCTCTATTCCGAAACATTTTTAATTAGCTGATTTGAAAAACAGGAAAGTGGGACATCTACATTTTTGAATAAATGTCTGCAATTTTCACTATTTCATCGTCTGCGGTATTCCAGACATATATCATAGCTATTATTAGCTATTAATTCATACCTGGTCAAAAAAGCTTTCCTAACTGTACCCAACAGAAAAAAAATTCGAAATCAATTTAAGTTGATTATATGTAAATTTTTTCAGCATTTAGTTTATAGTTTGAGTTTTTCGAAAAAATATCTTATTTGAAATATACATAATGTAGAATGAAAAGCCTACCCGTGCCTGATAGTAGTTGAATATATAAGTTAAATATATAAATAAACGTCCCAAAATTATTTTTCAATGTAATAAATCTGACGTTAGTAGCTAATTTCCTATGGAACATAGAGGGGAATTTACATTGCGCTAAAGGCTCTAATTCACTCCATATCATAACTTACTAAACTTTAGTGTTTATTAGGCCATGTTAGTGAGTTTATTAAATATACAAATTACAAATCTACAAGAATTCCATTATTATTCAACTTTCGACGGAAGTCTGTGCAAATAAACTACAGAAATTAGTGCAAATCATTTCCCTTTAATGATTGGCAGCTAAAAGTGTGAGTACAAAAATTTCTTAACCTTAAGCCTAAACTGCCAAATATATCTTTATTAGTAACCTGGATTAGGAAACATTTATGGGTAATTGTGCTTGTGTGTTAGATAAAAGTTTTTGATAAAAATCTTCATGTGCATGAAGAATATAAAAATGTAAACATTTTTCAATGAAAAATGCTATTTGTGCAAAAATGGTAAAATTGGTCCCATTGTTAGTTTTCAGATAATAGCAGCAACAGCGAATTGAGGATGATGAAAATGAAAGAGAAGACGATTCTCTGTTCAGAGTTTTCCGATTGGAGATATTTATATTCTTAGTGAGTTTTTTATAGAAGCCATAACAAATTGTAAAAAAAATGCCTGTGTTAGTTAGGGATAATTTTGCAACCTTTGTATGAACATTTCCGGACAAACAATCTAAACGTTTCAAGTTATTTTGATAAATGTCAGACAGACAAATGAACGCCGGTGAAGACATAACGCCTCCTCGGATGTAGTACGAATAAGTCTAGAAACACATCTTATGTTTCTGGAATTTCATGCTTCATCTAATCAAATATATTTGGCAATTAGCGAAAAATCAAATTTACTTATTATTTAATGAACACAAACTAGCCAATTTGAAATCGCAATTTGGCATAAACTGTACTTTCAGATTTTATAATGATGTGCAGTTTGGAACAGCATGGACTTATTAAAGAGCATTTAAATAATCCCATTGGAATATCACTCTAAGATTAGAAAATTTGTGTGAAACATAATTTAACAAATTTAATAAAAAATAGTTAATAACCTATAGGTCTAATCAACACCTATCGCAAATGGATTGTGCATATGCAATGCAGAGTTAAAACCGGGAGCATGTCCCTGTAAATACTAAGTTTATGCTTGTGCGAAGTTATTGGCACTTTTGTAGTTTCATACAATTATGCCTATATTTTTTTGTCTCAATGTGAAGTACCGAATCCGTAATGAAGATGGAGCTAATATATCAATCAATAACTAATTTCCTGTAACTTACAGAGGTAAAATGAAAAAAACAAGCAAATCAATAACAACGCTACAAAAAAGGTGGGATAGCTAGGTAACCTTCGGAAAGGCATTTGATGGCATTTGGAAAGTAATTTCTTTTGTACATTTCAGTTCGACAGTAGGGCATACTATACTGTCTCTGCAATGAACTACAACATATTAAGTCTTGCATTCAACTATGTAGAGGTTGAGTTCTGTCGTCTCTAATTCTTTAAGTCGTATGCATAATTGGTTTCTGAAAGGCCTTATTAACTAAACGCAGAATAGTTGCTTTGTCAATATGTGAAACCAATGCGTAGAATTTGATGGGTTTGCGAAGTTTTCTAAGCTATGTCTGAGAAAGCCTGAGTACCCAATTTTCAGCGGGATATACGTAGTGAGCAGGGGCGTAAGCAGGATTTTCTGACGGGGGATATCATCGTCATTACTAATGCGGGCGAAGCCTCGCGAAAAATTTTGAAAATATTGAGAAAATAGACCCTAAAAAATGCATTTCACGATCCTAGATTTTAAAAATTTCAATTTTTTTACGAAAATTTTTCTGATTTATCCAGGCAAAATCAAACTTTGGAAACATGACGGGGGGGGACATTCCACCATGTCCCCCCCCCTGCGTACGTCAGAATGTAACGACATAGGATAATAGTATTCACCTTTTTAATTACTCCCGCAGTATGGCTATTCCATAACAGCTTGTTTTCAGGGAATAGACCTAGATATTTGATTCTGTCTCGACGAAGAACGGATATACTACATTGATGGCAAGGTTGCTTTTCTTGGTTTTCTTAATATCTTAATGAGTGCTAGATCTCGAACACCCCGATAAACAAAAACCAGTTCGTTCGACTTTTCAGTATTCAAATACAATTTTTTGTTCTTAGAAACTTGTACTATATTCTCTTTTGCCTTTAAATGATTTTCATAATCTGAATATGCTTCAGGATTTTGAAATTGGGTACTCCCACTATAACTTCTTTGAGATTTATAGACTGTCTCAAATTCTTCATATAATTGAATACCCAAGCTGTTTCTTAACTTTAGTTACTAAAGGATTCTGTAATACATTATTGAAAGCACTTAAGTAATCGAGAAATAGTAAAAATCCTAAATTTGTTTCACTTTCATCAAGACACTTCCCAATAAGATCAATCTTAGTAATCAACGCTCCGTCATAGATTTTTCTCTTTTACATGTATATTGTCAGATTGCTACCTGACAGTAAATATACTTACTAGAAAGCACTTACCCTGTGCCAGCAGTGAGTATCTTTTCTTTCAGCCATTCCAAAATGAAATTGAGCAAAATTGGCTGTCATTTACTGCAGCTACGCAATGATGACCACAAAAGAGCATATAGAATAGCGCTTCTCAAAGTGCTTCGTGCAGAGCCCGGGGCTTAGCGAGAGCAAACTAAGGTTTCTACAGTCACTTATATGTATTAAGCTATTCAAAAATGCACACATAATTAAACGTCTTCCACAAAAATTGCATGGTGCCCTTAACTACAATGAAAATCTCACATTTCAATAGTTTGATCATATTAAAATTATAGACAATACATATATCAAACGTGTCTACATTTCGGTATGTTTACCAAGCATCACTTTCGTTCTCCATGTATTGCAAGGGCTCTGAGATCAACTTTAAGCCTTATTAAGGACTCCAGTGCATCAAGAATTTGAGAGCTCTAATTTAGAATACTCTTTTTGTTCGATCTAGGGTAATTACCGTTTAAATGGATACCATGGAAAATCACATTATTGCATAGCATGCGCCTAATAGACCCTTAATAATGATCCATTTACCTTGAAATACATAGAACATAGAACATTAAATACACATATTGATAGAGTATATTCTTAGCATATTTTAGTTGATGTTAGCATTTTCTACATGAGGTCAACAAAATATGCAATTTCTCATACGATCGCACATATAAATTGAATCAAAGCAATTTTGTCCAATTTTTTTATGATACAAATTGTACTGCACAATGCATTTACTCATCCCGTCCTACCCAAATTGTTCCATAGAAATGCATCATGAGCTAAATTTCAAAGAACAAATAATTTCAACAAAAATAGTTTACTACTAAGTTCTAAAAAAATGACAATAAAATTTTTTGAACGAAGATATTAGAACAATTTTTTCAGGATATGGAAAATTTTCTTGCGATGAAAATATTCTGTGAGTCTTCAGCTAAAGGCGAATTTTGATTATTTTTAAGATATGTGATTGTGTGTGCAATTTTGCAGCCTCCCCTAATATAACTAAGGTTAAGATCTCATTTGTTACATTTATTTAACACTTTATGAAACTGTTGTAGTTTTGGTATATTCTGAAATCAATTCTATCAACATATTTAATTAATTTAATATGTATTCAAGAATCAATGACAATTATTGTTTTGATTTTGAGAATGCTACAAATTGCTTGAATACAAAACACAAAAAATACAAAATGCATTATTTTGACACAAACGCTTGACATAAAAAAAGAACTTTTCGTGTAACAGTTCTTTAATGTCTTTAACCTATTTCATGTGATGGTGCTTTTTCCTTCGAGATTAGTAGTAGCATACTATTCCATTTGCTGAAAAATAAAGCCTTATCTAAAAACTTGCAAACATAACTAAAAATTACAATATTTTTTGAATACTGTTAATTTCCACAAAAATGAGCTCTTAAGCAAAAAATTATTCATGAAAATGAACAGATATAAATTTCATGCACAATAACTCACTGGTTCAGATGGAATATTTTTTATTTTAAAAGCGTAGGCAAGATATTTCTGATTGCGGAAATCTCATTGATAAAAACACTCTCAAAATGCTGCTAAAAATAAATCTTTAAGCCTATTTTCTGCAGCGTAGGTTGAATTTAAATCAAGAAAGCTTTTTAATATTTTTATTGTCTCAAATCCCTGATATGTACTTCCTTTCACTTTAATAATGTGAGAATTGTTCTGACAAAATTTGAAGTAATTTTCCCCACATGTTGTCTTGCTATAAGACTTTAGTAAATTATATTTTTAAAAGTTTGACTATGCGATATTGTGTTTTTACATGAAATTAGTTTTTTGTACTCAACTTCTGCATTTTATATCTGCTTTAGCACAAAAAACCTCAGATAAATACATTAACCAGGCTTTGAAAACTGACATTTTGAATTCCAAAATTCATTGCTTAGCAGAGAACATTCCTACAAAATTGCAGAAATCTTATACAATGGGTGCTTTGAAATTGATCATTCATATTTTAGGGTGTAAGTATTTTCTCAATCTACTACATGTAACTGCACAACGAATCAACAAAAATAGTTATTTTTATAGTAGCAAGGGATGCTTTTATAAAATATCTTTGTAAAGTAGGACGTCTAGACGTGATATTTCAAAACACAGTTTTTTAATTATGGTAATTGGAAACCGATTGAAATCAAATTGTGTATACTTCAAAATAATTATAATTTAATGCTATTTCAATAGAAATTAATAATAAATCATTTTTAGACCATGCTATTCAATTAAATTCCTTGATGTTATATGTTAAAGTATGAAACAAAAGTTTTGTACAATTTCTAAGTGAGAGCACCAAAAGGAAATTTATCGAAATTAAAGTGAAAATTGAAAATTTGGAAGAAATTTTTGTTTGTATCATTATGAATCATGGATTGATCTCAAAATTCTTTACAGCATTTATGTTAATTTCAATGCTAATACTGCATTCGAAGCTGCGGGTTGACGGGAAGCCGGTTGAAACATTTATTGACTGATCAACCTGGTCAATTTTTACCATGTTTTTGGGTCTATTTTATGAATTAACAAGTGAAAGAAGTAAAATTGCACAAAGCGTTTATCTCAATAAAGGTAGGTTTAACATCACGTAAACATTGAAGTACACAAATGCAAGGTGTTCATTAAATATTTTTTTATGGTTTCAAAAGTTTTTTATTTAGCTTTCATTTGTTTCTGTAAAGGCTCAATATCAGGACAATACTAATTCTTCGAATTTCGATTTAAATCTAAATGGTATTACATAAAAAAATTTAACAAATGTGTGTAAGTGAACGAATATTTCGGAGACTGATATCTTGAGTCGTAAGAAATAAAGATTTGCCCTTTATTGACATTTTTCTTTAAGAGATGTAATCCGATTCAAAGCTTCAAGATCTGATCTGATCCGGATCCGAAACTTAAGATCCGAATTTTTAAGAATTTTTGATTTCTTGGATCCGAATTTAAACTAATTAATTAAACAATTGGGAATACAATATTTAAAGTGCTTAGATTAAGTCTGAAAACTGCACTAACTGTATATATTGTATATAAGATATACAACTTCCTGAAAATTTTGGATCCGAAATAGATTCAAAATTTCCACAAAATTAGGAACCGAACGATTCCTGCTTGTGATCCGAACCGATTCTATCTGTTTTGTTTCATAGTGAAGGCTAGCGTGATGAGGTGTTTCACTTAAATGGCTATGCAAGTATGTTGTTGCAAACCATTGCAAGCAACGTTCTAAAATACACGTCGAATCGTGTATTTTATTTTAAAATTTTTCTAATTTCAATGGGTCACCGGGAAATCTAATTCGGGTTATATGGATAAGTTGGTCACATTTTTTGAAATTCTGCTAGAGCTGCTATGAGAGAAAGAAAGGGCTAGCAATAAGGATTCGTATTTTTAAGCGGTATTATCTCAAAAAGCAACCCTCCTTTTATAAGAAAAAGCTTGATTCAAAATTTCAAAATTGATTACATTTTTACAAATTAGCACTGTTTTCTTAGAAATTTCTAGTAAGACTAATATTTTGTAAACTCAAATTAATTTTATACGAGGAGAATTTTCCATAGTTAATGAGAAAAACAAAAATTGCAATTTAAAACTGTAATCTTTATGAAATACCAAATATAGTTAAATTTAGTTGAATTTACATTAAATACCAGTCTAACAATATGATTTCAGTTTAAAATCTGCAAGCGGATAACTATATTATCACTAGAAAGCACTAGGCAAGATAAGGCAATGAAATTTGTTCGGATTCACTCTGTGAAAAGTAACTGTTTGTAACAACTTGATAGTAATTTTTCTTAATTTCAAATATCTCCATCAACATAATAATTTTTGTTGCGTTGAAGTTTATAGTCGTCTGCTAGCATTTAAAAAGCACCATAATTTATAAAATGCCTCTAAGTTCACATACATGGTTTAACCTGTGAATATGACTATGCAAATTAAGCATTGGAAAGCTATCAAAATTCAAATGATTCATGCGTTTTCAAAAATATAGAAGGTCATAGAGCTAGGGTGATTCAAAAACTAAAATCTGTACTTATACGATCTTGTGCATGTATTCAAGTGGTGGGTTTCGAAAATGACTTACCTAGAGGGGTAAAAGAATTATTTCACAAATATCAGCTCAATGTTTTTCAAAAATGTGGATATTACGGGCTCTTTTTTCGGTAACAATTTTTGTGGTGTCGATGGGATCTGAACTTAACCTGTTTCATTGCAGTTATAAATGAGAGAGCCCAGATTTTTTTATAGAATCTGCTCCAAGCCAACAATATATTGATTGACTTCAATTATTAAATTTATACTCTAGTAAAAATTGTCTTCGTCCAGCAGAATGAGTGTTTGGTTCTCTAAGTGCTTTTTTAAGGTTCTAGGAGGATCCGAATAGAAGAAAGTATTTACTAGGGATGGAATCCGGATAGTGAATTAAATAAATCGGATAAAAAAGGGGCCGGATAATTCCGGGTAATCTGACTGCCGGATACCGGATAATATTATTATATTCACAGATGGAATTGGGGCAGGTCGACACATGGGGCAAAGTGGGGCGGGAAAGTCGGGGCGGGTATTGGGCAAGAATTTTCTAAAGTGGGTACTCATGGGGTAAAAGTGGGGTGAGAAGAGTTTAAGTTGAAAAAACTCCCAATTTTAGAAAAATTGAAAAAAAAATTTCTTACGTGATAACATTTGTTTGACTTGGAATTTTTGAAAAATCAATTACCATGTATTTCCAACACTTTGCGAAATTGGATTCCATTTGATTATACAAATAAGGTCTTTTCAATCTGATTTGTCATCAAAAGGCTTTACAATTATCCTTGCATAAATATATTGCATAAAATATAGCTTTATAGAGTTTAAATTTGTTATTTACCTTTTAATAATAATTGTAATATAGGCGACATATATATATATATATATATATATATATATA
>CABFPE010000058.1:1748900-1767879 GCA_900660155.1 Hofstenia miamia | reverse complement strand
ATATATATATATATATATATATATATATATTGTTACTAGATTCTTATTAGCAGTAATAGTAGAGATGACATTCGAAAAAACTGATTCTATATCTTCTAGTCAGTAAGGATTCAAAATGTTTGGCTGTTGTGCTGAGGTGCAGTGGTATGAAAATTGTCACCGAAATAATATGGGCAATAAGATATCGCAATTAGTTTTAGGAGCGAGAATTTTTTGAGTGTGACAATTTGGGGCTATAGAACATAAAGCTGTGGACAATATGAGGCAGGTGTCAACACGAAAATATCGGGAAGGGCACAATATCTGTGGGGCGGGGCATGGCAGTATATAAAAATCTCCACACTTCGATCTCTGAATATATTGTTGAATTATTACTAGGGCATTTTTCAAAATGATACAATCAAGCAATGTTACTCGTTTTCTATACTGAGAACAAGATATAAAACAAATACAAAAACTCTTACATAATATCAAGTCAAATTTTTAAAGGAACTATTACACTAAATTATAATAACTACACATAAACTTCCATATATCATTTTGGTTAAGATTTCTGTCCTAGGCTAAGAGTTTTCTCAAAATAGAGAAACTTCTCTTGCTGCAGCCAATGTTGCTTGACATTTTCATAATCTAGAATACAATTCCGATTAAATATCCATCGCCTTTGCTTCCATTGTAGCAGTGAAACCGTTATTTTCTAATTGTGATATGATATAGACGATTATTTCACAGGTATCATTTCCAAGATCAAGGGTGGGAGTCATAACAACATCTGGTGGAATTTCAACTCGGTCAAACATTGAACAACTTTGATTTTTTAAGAAAACAACTTTAGATGAAGCAATTAGATTGTCAACCCTCATATATTTTGTCTGAATACGCAACTCGTGTGTCTTGCAAAATCCATGAAATGATAATGTATGTAGTTAATATTTTTCTAACTGCCACATGCATGGCCAGTCCTAGAAACGCGTCTACCAGTGGTTCGGTAATACAAAAATTGGCTAGCAATTAAACTTCTTGGGGGGTTAGCAAGGAAGTATATTAAATGAAATTGAATGCATGAATATATATTTAAAGCAGTCACAATCCAGCATTAACTTTTGAGTTTTTTCTTAATTTTAATGAAATTATGCCAAAATAAGACTTTTATGACATTTCAGTCACAAATATTACATATTTTTCAAAAAAAACAAAATATGACTTTTCATGACTTTATAACTTCCCATTTAACTGCATCCCAGGTCTGAAAACCATCTAATTTTAAGCAGACTGCAAAATAGACCAAAAGAAAAAAATAACTAAAATAACTTTTGGTTGCCCTAATTGTTAATGGAGAACAACCTTATTTCTCAATTAACATCGACCTCATTCAGATGAAAATAAATAAATATTAAATAGACTACGTCCTGATATGTCAGAAAAACTTGTTTTATTGCATTACAACTTCCATATCATGGAAAATATAGCTTTTTCCTCGAAACTTTCATTTTTAATAAAGTTTTTTTCTCAGAATCTGTTATCCGGTAAAATTTGGTAAAAAAGTTAAATTTGACCGGATATCCGGATCCGGTTGTGAAATTGTAAATTTGACCAGATACCGGATTCCGGCACACTCCTAGTATTTACTAACCTTGCTGCTCCATTCAGAACTTCTCTCGCATTTTGAACCAATACTTCTGCCCCGCATGATCCTATATAGGTCTTCTTGTAGTTATGAACCATCTAAATATTTTTTAGGAGAGTAACCGTTTAGCTCTCGTCCGGTTCAATAAAAACTAATATTATTCGTGCTTTTTCAAATATATAGGACGTCATAGTTTAGGCTTCTTATCTCCAGAAACCCCCCTACTTTGAGGTTGTTTATTTTATTGAAAATATTTGCAATGCTTGCAATTTCTCCTACATGTGTTAAGACTATGAGCATGAAGCGGATGTTCAACAATCGGCTTTTGCATTAGAGCAAAATATTAAGTTAAATGCACTATGTGTAGCATAGCGTAATTGCAAGATAACTACTCTCGGAACATGTGCCGGGACATGAGTTCATTGTGTATCCTGCCAAAGAGCACTTACATAGTTCATTTGCCCCGGGACAAAGCCTATCCTATAACATCCGCTTTACTATATCAAAAACCTATTATTATTATTGTTTACCATGCAAGTTGTGATTCGAGTGCTTGGCAGGCTAGTGGCTTGCTTTTGAAATTTTGGGGCCATGGTCCCGCAAAGTTCAATAAATTAATCATAGTTTTCCTCATATAAAATAGTTTCACACTTTTTCATTGAATTTTAAATAGCGGCATTAGTATTTTATATATTTCAACTAAAATATATTCACTCTAACTTAGTTACAGAATATTAGAATTCATACTATGGAGTTTTGTATCCAGGATGCCAAGTGGAAAGGGGGCCCATTGGCCCAACAGGGAAGGCCATGACTCCTGTGGCCCTACCCTAGCCACGGCCCTGGTGTTTGGGAAGGTGATTACAAAATACTTTAAACAGGGGTGGATCTAGAAATTTCTGATGGGGTACTGAGACTCTTAAACTAGATTTTTCCATAATATTTTTCACTCTAAATTTGATTAAGTTTGGAATACCTCATGAATTTCTCTACATGTTATAATAAGAATTTGAAAGTTCTTGCTGATGTTCTAGTCGGACTTTGTACTATGGCGTTTTAATTTATAGTTATATATAGATGCATTTATTTGTGACCTTGTACTAAATTTAAATGTGCTAAAATTATGAATTTTTAACAAAACAAAATATTGAAGGAGATAAAGTATTACAGACATATTTTAGTTTAGCAAGTAAATATAATAGCAAATATTAATTCAAATTGCTCCCAGTCTCAGTTTAAAATTGAAAAGTTAGTCCTGATTTCATACTTATCCTATCACATGTCTTGTTATTTGTTCCCAGTCGCGTGGGTCTGGTATCAACACCAGTAATGGAATAATATCCCTCAAGACTCTATTATTTTTTGAAATCTGGCGAGAGAAGGAAACATTTCTACATAGACTATTAGGTTTACTGAGTTACTTTTAATTTGCATTGGTAGTTGTTCAATCTTTAGAATTAATTTTTTCTGTAACATATAGTAACTACAATTTCAAATTGCTGGAGAATACAAAAGGAGGTCTAGAATTGGGTTTATCATATCAATAATTTTGAAACTTTCAATTCTTAGCAAATCAGTAATTTAAGAATTGCATGATCTTAGCTGATTATAAAATTTCTTGTAGAAATGAAGTTGCATTTTTGTAGGTTTACAATCGAAACTTCTACAATGTAAAGCAACATTAAAATGAAGGAGACGTTGAATCCGTAATATTACTAGGTTTTTATATG
Organism: Hofstenia miamia; assembly: GCA_900660155.1. Taxonomy (NCBI): domain Eukaryota; kingdom Metazoa; phylum Xenacoelomorpha; order Acoela; family Hofsteniidae; genus Hofstenia; species Hofstenia miamia. The sequence goes on along the minus strand of CABFPE010000058.1, from coordinate 1,764,522 downwards.
AAATGCGTAGTTATTTTATACAACAAAATCTGAAGAATTAATGTAAACAGCGTTCAAAATTTTAGAAATTCTTAAAAATTTGTTACAAAAATGCTAAAATGTTAAACATTTATAAAAATCAATCGTATTATGAATACATTTTGAACATCATTTGAAATATGTGATATAGTGAATTAATATTTTAAAACAACAATTAGCAGGAGGGGTTGCAAAAATTTACCTCCGTTTTGCTTCCTCATGGAGGGGGGGGCTGCAGTCCCATGGCCGCCCCTTAAATCCGGCATTGACTTTAAATATATTTGTAGAAAAGTAAACTTGGGTTAGCACAAAAGTTGTTAGTAAAAATTAACTGGTGGTCGCTGTGTAAAAGATTCCCAAAATATATAAAATTAATCCAAAATTGTGACAAATGTCTCAGTGAATGAATTTCATGAACAGTATAAGTCACCCGTTGATCACTTGTTTTATAAAAGCAATTTAAAATACTGCTCCAAATGCACCGTTCACCAACCTCCTTTTCGCCCTCCTTTTACTCTATGCTGCCATTGAAAGTTAACGAAATTGTACTTAATTTCTTCTATTGAGTTTAGAATATCATGAATTTTTTTCAGGTGTTGTGTGATAATTATTGAAAAATTCCGCTTTTTTAATCTATTGGATTGGAAAGAATGATTCTTGCTTTTTTGCGACAATGAATAAATATAGCGTGTATACTGAGTAATGCAAACTTAACTACGAAATAATTTTCTTCATAGTCAGTATAAAATTTATTACTCAAATTATGGATATCATCATAGCATAACTTGGTAGATTTATCATCAAAAGTTTGTCTGCCCATTTTCTGCTCTCTGAAACCTTTTCTGCTTATGTATTGCTAAGCAACCCAGAAGATGAGGGACTTTGGCTGTGTGAGGTTAAAATTTTTCTCAGGTATGATCAATTTTCTCCAAAAAAATGACTAGATTATCCAACTGTTTGAAGGAAGGTTGGGCAATGATAATTGTGTATTTCGGAAGCAGTTTCGAATAGACAATGCTTTACGAGTCACACTCCACACATGATAAACTTGCATTGGAGCAGTTTGTTCTTGATGTACATAAAAAGCAACTGACAACCCCAGTCCAGCAGCAATTTCTCAAGTTGGTGAGCATGCACCACTTTTCGTTACCATTGAGTGGTTGTAGAATAGCAAAAAAGCTGCCACCACCAGAACTTGCAAGGGAAACCTACATGTTATGCCGTTAACGGTCTTTAAATCACAAGTGCGAATATGTTCACTTAGAAATTAGAAACAGAAGATTACAGCAACTAGTGTTTCACAGCTAGGGTTGTACATAGTCCATGTGAATAGACTCAAACCAAATGTTGAAAACGGCACGAATTTTTTTTCAAAAGTAATGCAATATTTCAAAATACTTAAGCGAATCACATTCATTTATAAATATTTAATATTTAGTTATGATCGATATATTGCTGTGACTGATCCGTTGGAGTATACATTCAGAGTTAACTCAAAGAGGTCTATCATTATCATTTTCATTATTTGGCTGGTATCCTTATTGGTGTCTTTCCCAGCAATTGTTCTGTGGGCAGCAGTTCGATCTCCTTCCCTTCCTTCTACCATTTGTACTTTCACAGACCATCGGTTGTACAGAATACTATCATCTAGCATATCATTCTATCTTCCGTTCATCATTCTACTGTTCACTTATGCAAGAATATATCATGCAGCTCATATACAGATGATGAATCTTCATCGAGGTACCCTGAATGTTGGATATACAGGTAAAATTTAGTAATAACCCAAATTACTAATGAGGTTTTTTTAAATATGCTTAGATTTATGTTAATGAATAACGTTATATTGTAAAACAATGAATATCTGGACATCAGCAATACAAAATTACGTATTGACCCATGAAAACATTGTTTACAAACGTTAAATAATTTTATGCAATAGTACTTTAATAAAATTCTTCAATTTTTCAATATTTTTTCAATATTCTTTAGAAATTAAAGTTTGAGTTTTCTCATTTTTAACCACTCTAAAGCTATAAATCTTGTTGAAAATGCAATAAAAGTTAAAACATTACTTTGGGAAAGCGACATGCATCGGGTTGGCTGGACTGAGTTTTACGGAGCCTATAATATGAGATGGCGTTCCTCTAAATAGAAACACGTTCCTGTATTTTATGATCAACATAGATTTTGTGATCACATAATTTTTCACTCTTCGATATTTGCCTAAGCTTCATTAATTATTTTTAACCTAAATTATTTATTTAGTGACTTAAAATCTACCTTGAAAAATTGCAGATAGTAGAAAAATGTTACAAACATCGCTCACTAGCAAAACAAAAAGCTTTGACAAAATTTTAAGAAATTCCATTGAAAAATGGGGCTACACTGAAAAATTTATGTGACTCGTCTAGTTATCACTTGGAAAATTGAAATTTTAACTGCGTTGATTTACTTCACAGTTCTTATATCACAGCACCTTCTACATTAGAATAGATCAGTTACAAGATACTAGCACTTGTAATTGGGTATATCTTCTTGAAAATTGTATTTCTATTCAAAGTCAATGTTTAAAAACGCTCTTTGACATATTATACAAATAATTAACATTTCGTTTCGTTTTGCTTTATTGCTTAACACACTTTAATAAACAACTACAATAATACTATGGGATATAGAAATTCTATTAATTTAATGTTTTTTAATCGATATTTTAGCTTTAGTCTTAACAGTCATATACTATTTGTGGTTTCCTATTTTTTGCCAATGAAAATGAATTATATTCATTTCTATAAAATGTTACCTTTATTAGTTCTAAATTTTAAAAGCTACGAACCACATGTGGCATAAAATTTTTTAATAAGCATGGCTGCATATTCAATTCCCAATAATAATCTGTATATTTTGCCAATCGGCGAATTTTAATCGTCTTATATATATATATATATATATATATATGGGCCTCAATCGGCTTGAGATGTATTTGCACATATCAAGAAACAGTCAAAATTCTTTGCTTTCATGAGCTGAAAACCTAAATAAAAACATTATCATTAGGCATGGAGAAAATTTAAATCCTTTTCCGAAATTCGAAATATTTAAAGAAAAGTTGTTAATCTTTTCAACAACTTTAGCAATGCGCTTTCATAGCAATTTTCAGTATGGCCCAAGCCTCACGAATATCGAATTTGCGAATAGGCTTGGAGAAAACTCTTGTTAAATGAAAAAAAACAGTTTGTCCTTTAAAATGGAGGCCAGGAGGTTAAGGTTAAATGCTTGGGTGCGGACTGAAACGTTTTATTATTGTATTTATTTCTTCCTGAACATCTCAATTAGTTTTCAAATTACAACAATCAATTATGGTATAGGTGAAAAATCCTGTTTACTCCTTCACAAGTAAATGAGCATTTTGTGTTTAAAAAATTGAACTTAATTTCTACATGCGTTTTATGTTTTCCTTAATAGAAAGTAATGCTAATAATTAATGTGTAGTATAAAAAAGGTTACTTAAATATCATGGGACTTTATCCCTATACTCTTATTTAAACTGCTACCAAAGCTATAGGAGTTGGCAGTTAGGTGACAAAGTCAATAACTTACGTGGCAAATACAATCGATTTTTAGTTTTGCAGCAGTTTTTGCTAATTGGCTTATAGTTTAGACGAATTAATACATTAGCTCTGTTATATGGAGGGCAACCAAAGCATTAACCCCATAAACATGCATGAAATTACCCCTAAAATTGCGAAATTTTATTGTTTTATTAACCTAAGGAAAGCTCCATATTGTAAATGTTTACTTGAAGCATTGTAATGAAAACCAATATAAATATTTACATTCTCAAGCAAAAAGTTTCTTTCTATAGATATGAATTTAAAAGAGAAACTCCGTTTGAAAGCCACTGATGCTGACTTGTAGTTTGATAGAAATAGCAGGCAAAACATTAACTTAGTGTGCTTAAGTATTCCAACAAATTTCTCTCGGAATTTTATAAATAAAAAAACTAACTTAAAGTGGGATATATCTCAGCAACAAATGATCTAGTGTCTCATCAGAGAAATGTGCCTTTTCTGCCCAAAGTCATAATGGCATGATTATCTACACAAATTTATTCCAAAAATGCAATTCATTTGCATGCAGAGAATTTTCAAAATATGTTGAAAGTACTGCTGCTCACTATGATAATTGGCAAACATAAAATGTTAACACATTTAGCACAAATTAACCATATTCACGTACTTGATCCTTAAATGGTGAATTGCTATTGTTTTAAGCAATTATTAAAATGCACTACATTAACTTAAAAACAGACTATTAACTGTATTAACTTTAAAATGAAATATTAGCTTTTTATTAGCACTATAACTTTATAATATGATCCTACCCAATCATTTATAATGTATTTTTACAATTCTAGAATTAACATTAAATATTAACATTATTAATTTTTGGTTGCCTTAGTATTAAGTTGAAGGTATGGATATTCGGCGGGTAGGCATTAAATTCTTAAATTTTTGTATGAACCCTTTCACTGGCGGGTCGGGTATTAAGAGCATCTGAATATGAATTTTATTATGTATAAACATTAATTATTTATTATTACTTTCTCAATTACAGGGTGGTTGCTAGAAAGTTTGTCGAACAACTATTTATTTTTACAAAGAATAACTTTTACAAAGATTTTTAAAGGCATATGTTGTATTGCACTCATAGGTGATCAAAATGCCGTCTGTGCACTTCATAGTAGCGCCTTAATCAAAAAGCCAAATTTGTGTAGCGTTTTAAAGAATAACTTGTGAGATATCGTTCTAAGCTCTACTCAAGCTTGTTTTCAAATCATCAATAGAGTTTGTCACGTCGACAGTTTTGAAATTCTATTAATAACAAGCTGCAAACGCAATAATTCATAACATTTAAATCTGTACTTTTGGAGGACCAATGAAATTAGGAGTAGATTGTTGAAGATATTGAACTAAAGTCGTTGCTGTGTGAAACCTAGCATCATCCTGCTGCCATTTCCATATTTGATTATCCATTACATTTCGTATATCGGTGAACATCTGTGGACACGCCCCCACAATAAACTTGTTGGTTTACAATTTTTATACATAATCTCATCTGAACTTCAAACTTTCCGGTTTCTAGCGACCAACCTGTAATTTAAATTAGGTTGAATTTCAAATTGTATATTTAATTTCTTACGGCTTTTGGTAGTTAGGTATTTTTTCAATAAACTCATGTGCATTGAATTTTTAAATTAATGAACGAACCTAAAATGAAGTAATGGAATCCGTAAATAGATTTCATTATTATAATAAAGTCCCATTAATATTTTAGTACTTAATTATAGTTGAATTACCTTAAAAAATAATGGAAAGCAAGTCCTTATAAAATTGAATATATCTTCAAAGTTAAATCTTATATTGCAAATTACAACAACAATATTAATCACGTATGCTCAGATTCCCATTACATTCTGAGAGTGCTAATACTAAATGTAGCAGCGTGGTTTGTAAAGTATTTCAAAGCTGTCTTTACAATGTAAGCGCCCATTACCAATATTTTGGGCCGCTGAAACAAAAAGCCTACAGCAGCGCTTTTGTCGAAACTTTGCAATCCGAAGAGACCACTTACCTTTAAGAGACTTGTTGAAGTTGATGTCAAATAGCTGCAGTCTACACTTGTATGTAGCAGATCTATTCAGTAATCAATGCAAAATTCACTAGATTATATCGACAAGTGAGAAAATTTTCCGTAAAGAATAGGCATACATTTTCTATTGAGATTCTTATATTAATATGCTTCAACATGCTTCAGAAACCACGATTTCTATAACAAAACAACTCTTATTGGTTGTAAATCCTTCTAGAAATCTGGATTCTGCTCAGTCTTTCCCATGAAGAAAATAGAATTTAACAGAGATACATCACAATTGTAAATCAATAATGTATCAGTTACCTCTATGACGTCATACATCTTTCTATGTTCTTAGCAAAATCCCTCTATACCAGATTTGTTACCGCTTGTTAGAGAAGTTGACATTTTCTCAGTAATTATTGAATATAACCGCTACGTTTCCTTATCGTTACGAGTCCCACTAGTAATTACGAGCAGGTTTTGTGCTGTTCAACTTCCCAAAAATGATAATAGAAAGATTTTCTACGCTGAAGACATCATGCAAATTGGTAAGCCATTACACATAAAATAAGGTCTATCTTTAGCATAAAGTTCTTGTGGTCGAATGAAAATCATTTCTTTATACTTTCGCCTAACATGCAAAGAAGATTTAAAAAAATCTGACGTTGCAGAGCCTGATTTTCCATTAATGGAATTAGTTGAAGTTTGTAATAATTACAAGAATGTCCAACATACCCGATTTTCAGATCTGCATTAACATAAAGCTTTTGAAAATTATGAAAATCATTGCCTGAAAGTTATACTTGGGCGACCAGAATGTTTTGAGAATTTGCATGTTGAATTTTTGTTTATATATGAATTGTGAATATTTGTTGTTTACTAGTGTTTTAGCCTATTATGCATTCGCTAATAAGAAGAATTCTTTTTGATGTAATTAGCAGCCTCTAAAAGACACTTTTTCATATTTTTCTAAAGTGTAACGAATGGACATAATGAATGAACAACTTCGGATCTTCAGTGCAATTGAGCGTGGTATTTCAACGGTGCAAGTCATTAAGTATGTCTTTCAAAACACCTACGGCATATGTCATAGATTGCAATGGTTCAATGGCGTACAATTAAAAGGCTTCGCAAAGCAGATGGATATGTTGCACAAGCATTGACAAAGCGTTTTTAGCGAGCAAAGAGATTATGTTCCATAATTATATATTGTCTTGTGTCAAAAGATATTTTCATCTGGAATTAATGTTGTAATTCTCAAAACTATACTTTCTGAACGTTTCAACCATCCATTACCTGAAAATTTCTATCTATTTTTACATTTTTACCGTGTTTGGCTAGCTTAACATCCGTGATCTTAGTAACCCATGATACAATGTAAATCTGCTGCAAATATTGAAAATTTTTAATTGAAAAATTAATTCTATAAACTAGTTATTTTTAGATATACATTATTAATGTGAAATGTCAATTAGTGCATTCCGAATGTATATAATTATAAATCCATTTATATATATTTAGATAAAACTAATTTTTCACAAAGTATTAAAAACCAATTAGATTTAACTTTGGAAAATTACAGTTCCGGTATATATAGTACTTCTGTGAAGCAAAACTAATTGAAGTACAATTTTGGCATATGAGAACTCATCAATTTTGCACAAATATTTCAGTTTTCATTAAAAATTTGACATACATAACAATGGAATTCGGAATTGAAACAAATATTTTGAATAATTAAAAAGAAGTACTTTAAAAAATTCAATTTTGTAGAAAATACATAGTGTCTGCTATTATGCTCCTATTAAATAAATTTTCCTGCATACAAAGAAGTGTAAAACTTATTTTGAATAAACATCGTAGGAAGTTGAATAATTGAAATTAAAAACTATATTATATTGGTCTTCAGTTCGACAAACACTCCGTTGCAGTTGAAGACAACAGCTAAAATATATAGAGTGAAGTTGGGCTTGAACTTTTCTATTTTGGAAATTTAAATGTCTCTTCTTGAGAATGAAATGATTTTCAACCAAATATTATAAACTTTATTATATACAGTGTATATTGAATTTCTTAGTCACAAGTACAAATTTTTAGAAGAATTTGGGCAATGTTTTCCAAAAAATGTTCAGTTATATCTATATAATGAATCCATATTTATTATTAAGCAAATATTGAATTAACTATATTTATGATTCCGCAATTTTTCGAGCTATTAACTCAAATGGTGTAAATGATTTTATAAAAATTTTTAAATTTTGCATACTTTTGTTAAATTCTAAAACAATAATGGGTGATGTTTAAGTATGAACAGGAGATAAACTAGTGAAATACAAGACCAGCTTCAGCATGGCGATTGTTAGGATGATAACGAAAATGTACATAGTAATTGACAGAAGAATTTTATAAATACTAGCTCCAAAATGGTGTAGGGAAGGGGTACACCAAGTGATCGAAGCTAGAAAGAACATCACCGATTTTCAATTGCTTAACCTGAAACTGAAACTTCTTTATATAGGCAATACCGTGATTTCACATTTTCATGCAATTTTCCTTAAGGTTTTATGTAATTTTTAAATATTTAGATATGTACAAATCTATTGGTCAACGTGCTCGAAGTTCATCTTGATAATTGGTTCAAAGTGCCTTGCTGTGGCTGAAGTACTTTTCACTAAAAATCCAAATTTTTAAAAAAAAGTTTAAATTCTCTCCAATCCTAATCTTCAAGTAATCAGGAGGTCGAAGGCTCATGGGAGCAACAACTAAATTTATTATCAAAATTAGAACTAGACTTGCTTTAATTTGTCCAAAACGTACAAGAAGGAAAAGACACTCTTTTATCTAGTGATGTTTTCAGATGTTGGATATCTTTATTAATTTTTTTTCAACAGATCAACAAAAAATATAAGAAAATTCCTAAGCAGTTTATGGTTAAAGAAAAGAAGGTCTAACACACTATTCTATGCAGTTAAAACATTTCAGTTTATAACGAGAACATTAAATCACTTTTTGACAAAGGAACTCAAGTAGAATTAATCCAGATGGTTCTAATTATAGTAGCGAGGCCACCATTGTTGAATGATCATAATCTAGAGAATTAGATATTCAGGATCGAAAAACACATTGAGGTATAATTGCACTGAACGACAATAGTGCATACAACTCTGCATTCAAAGTTGAAAAGTATTCGAACTCAGTGAACGGTTGTGTAAGATTACTGATCCATATACAATTAATGAAATGTGTGAAAAAGGGCATCTGAGGAGTCTATTGAAATTATATAAGAATGTTTTCAAAGCTAAAACATTCATGAGAAATCGGAGTAATCAATTAATTAAAGAGCCACGTAAGGCTGATTTCGTAGACTTTTGTACGGTATTAGTGCATTTCTGCCACTACCTTTTTAAGTTCAGGTCTAACTCTTGGAAATTTTTTATTCCGCCTTCTGTGTATAGACGGCTTGCCCAGATCCCTGGAGACCTATGCGTCATGGATGTGATTGGCGCGGTATAATACAGAAAGGAAATGAAATACGCAACTAAAATTGTGCTAAGAATACAAGTAAAAAAAATTTAAGTAAAAGATACGAGTAGAGTTCTAAAAGTTTCTAAGCTGTAAAAAATCCGTCAATCTAAGATTCCTTAGTTTACAATTTATAGTGAGTTTTAATACATGTACATTGTTTAATTAAAAAACATGATTACATCCCATTTCGCTAAAGAAATTTCAAAAATTCAACAGAAACATATAATAGCTCTGGGCAACTTTAAAAAAGCCGAAACATATCCAGCATTTATCTATTCACTTAAATATATAATGTTGCGGTACAATATGTGTAGGAATTCAAATTTTTTAACTTCTACTTTTGAATGATACTCTTAGACGTCATTAAAACTCATTAAATATTTATTTAATAATGCATAGTATTACATTTTCCTTTAACTTAAGTTTTTTGAAGCATTGTTGAAGTGTGAGCTTTTGAAAAGAATGATAGGTGTACTACCTTTCGGCCATCTATTAAAGTACAATTACATATTTCTTTTTCATTAAAATCTCACAGCATTCTTTAATTTCAAAGAGCACACATATAATTCCAGACTGAAACTACTAACTAGAATTTAACAGAACATATTGGAAGCAATTTATAATTAGGCAAATTCGTGATATATCTTCAAAAATTTTCACGCATAGAAATTGCAATTAGTATATATTCTATTTCACTAATGAAAATAATTTCGGTTTAATAGTGCTGGCAATTTTTACTAATTTCTAAGCAAAATATATTACATATTACAAGAAAATGTTTGAACAATATATAGCCCACAACAATACAATTAGATTATCCATTTAAAAACCATAATAGTAACTGATCACTCATTTCTATCATCTGAAAATACTCTTCAACAAAGCTTTTAACACTTTTTATAATATTTAATAATTAATAAGAACAAATAGAAGAAGAAAACGTGTATAATCTGATACATTTCGCAGGATTTTTTTAATCAAATATTAAATTTCTTTTCCTTGTTAATATTATCCTTATACTTTAAATTTTCATATATTTTACTAAAAATCACAGATTACTCTGTTAAAATTCAAGAATATTTTAAACAATTGGCTAATTGTTCTATCATTGTTCTGTTTTAACACAAAATCTTTGCCTCATTACATATAATTCAGAGCTCCTTGGTTGTAATCGGACTCGAATATCACTATTCAAGTACTGTTTGATCTGAAATAGTAAAATCGAATCAAATTTTGAAAATTTAGAGAATGAAACTCATCTTCGGCTGGTTATTAATTCGCAAAATCTCACTTTGAAATAGAAGCTGAAGTGGAAATCATGCATTAGAGAAAAGCGACCTTTGTTTCAATTAGCTTAAAATTATAATGTAATAAAGCATTTTTTGAAGGAATATATGTAGCATAATATTCAGTGCGTACAGCTCGATACAAGATCAACCTTCTTATTCTTAGCGGAAGAAAATAACATTAAAATTTTCTTGTTCCAATTAAAAAATCGTAGATGTTTCCCGAGAGACTCCGTACATCAAACTATGTGGCTGTCCTAAGCACTAAACTTTATAATTTTTAGTATTTTTACAAAAACCAGCCTTCTTTTTGTAGTATTAAAACTTCAACTCCCCCTTCTGCTTTATGGAGATTTGGGCAATTTTTCATTCCACATTTCAAATTGCTTATGTATATAAATAATACTTAGATATAAATAAATATATATATATATGTGCACATATATTCATATATTGGCGTTATCTATTGTGAATTTTGAAATTCGGCTGTACAAAAAGCCAGTAAAACGAAATTTTTATAATACATGGCACCTATTTAGCAAAAATGATAGGAAAGTCTAATTTTTTGTTAAGCTGCTAAATAATATAATTGCTAAAATTTTGATTAAATATCAAGATATTATATATGGCAATGAAGTAATCAAATTTTTCTAAAAAGAATGAAAATATTTTACATATGTGCACCATCATGTTGATACCGTGATTTTCGCAAAATCACAATGACAAAATGAAGGAAAAGAGATATTCCAAGGTTCTTAAGTATTTAGCACATCAAATTCTAATAAGCGTTTTGATGCAATTTATATATTTTTTGTATTACAGTGTTGTGAGAGAAAATATTTGAATAAGTATTTTGCAACAAGCTTAATCTAAGATCTAGCAATTATGGTTTAACAATTTCTTTAAACACTCAGGTTAAAAATTAAAGATAACTAAAAAATTAACATATTTTTGATATGTTATATAGATAGATAGATATTTACATAGAACCAATGTATGAATTTCCCTGTAAAAAGAGCTAATATATTTCTTAGAAAAAAAAAGTACGTAGTGCCAGTATATATATATATATATATATATATATATATGAAATATATTTGCATAAACACCAAGTCATCAAATATAAGAGTAAAATATTAGTTAAAAGCAAAAACACTAAATTAGCTGAAGTCTTTGTGCATAAAATGCGCCAATATGAATGAACTAATGATTAATCAACCACGTTATACAAATTTTTGAACATATTTTAAGTGTATGCATATTTTAACAACTCTCTTATGTAGTGAGTGTAAAATTGTAATCCCACACATTTGTACTGACGATCAGGCGCGGTCCTAGAAAATTTTGAACTGTGGGTGGCTCAAATTTATTTTCTAGAATTATTATAAAATGATTATTTATTTGCAAGTTATAGAAAATCTATTCATATTTTGCTAAAATTTCAATTATTAATGAGGTTCTTCACAAAACTTTAGCGTATGTGTGTATGCAAGTGAGGGCTAATCTATTTAAGAAGCTTTTTAATCAAGGGAGGTTGGAACATTTCTTGAAAAAATTTTTTTAGCTTTATGAAAATCACTAAGAAATTATGCTTTATAACAATTTTCACAGAAAAGATCCACATAATGCTTAGATGGTTTTTGAAAAGGTACGGAGGACGTCTGTCCCCTCACATCCAAAACCTTTCATTTCTAATATATATATATATATATATATATATATATATATCCATTTTTGTTTGTATTATTTATTTCTAGCACAGCAAATTATTTATTTATTATTTATTTATTAATAAAATCAGTGCTTTCTACAATATAGAAAAAAGTGTAGAAAAAGCCACTATTAAGTACTAACTGAATTGTTTCTATTTCTTTGTTGCAGAGGTAAAGATAGTGACATTTCTTGGTTACTATAATAGTTCATTTTAGTTTCGAAAATTATTTTCTATGGATAGTTAAAAAAGTTCTTAGTCATTAATTTTAGATTAATAGAAGAAATTCTTTGACTGTTAAGATAATTCTTTGTTGGAGCATTTTTGATAAAATTAGTCACTTTCATTTTAAACAATTGAAACTCTTTTTCAGATCCAATTTATTCCATAATTTTACTGCAATATTTATGAAAAAATTCTTCATAATTTTGCTTCTAAATTTCTTATATTGATATGTACCACGTCTAATATTATATTTTAGGGAGATGTTATCCTTCATTTTATAAAATATTTCCATATAATCTTTTGCCAATTTTCTTTTAATTCGATTATTATTGCTATTGATAATTTTGTTCATCCAATTGAAAATCTTATTTAATTTTATTTTAGAATTTTTACATAGATTTGTTAGCAAGTAACAAGAAGACGTATATTTTGATACAACCATTGACTTAAATAACATTGCGATCCATTTTCTTGGTAATATATCTGTTATTTTTTTAATTAACTTGATGGTACCAGCCATTTTTTGAATTAAAGAATTTCTATGATCTTTGAATTTTAGTTGATTGTCAATTAGCACTCCTAAATATTTGATTGTTGGTTGCTCCATTATTTCTTTTTTTGTTAAGATACAGTTTTGTCTTTGTTTCGCCTTTTGTTAATTTATTCATCTGCATAAAAGTAGGTTTTCAATATTTAGAGTCATCATGTGTTTGTTATAGTAATCATGTATGAGATATAAATTGGATTGTAGTTGATCGATGTTTGTTGTATAGATTAATGTATCATCTGCATATAACATACATTTTATATTTATGTGATTTGAAATATCATTTATATAGATATTAAACAACAAAGGACCCAAAACAGAACCTTGCGGAACACCCCTTTCAATTTTCAAAAGATTTGATGATTTATTTTTAAATTGAACAAATTGATATCTATTATTTAAGTAATCATCAATAAGTGAAGAATAAGTAAGGTCGAAGTTGTATGTATCTTTCAATTTTTTAATAAATATTTCATCATCTATAGAATTGAATGCTTTTGCAAGGTTTAAAAAAAAGAATATAAACACTTTCCTTTCTATCTGTGAGTTGTTTCCAATGTTGTAGTTGTGAATTTCTCAAAACATATAGAATAACTCAACATCCAATAAATGTATGCAGAGTTGAGTTACCTTATTGTACCACTTATTAAATCATTTAAACTTTTTACATAAAGTTAAGTATGCGAGAGAAATCTTTTGCAGCTGTTCATGAGTTTTACTAACCTAATTTCGATTAGGACCGATAGTGAATTTCCAGTCGACCGTTTCGAGTAAAAGGATGAATGCACTGCCAAGCACATTCAATATATTAATTTATAGCCTTTCGTTTATGTCCAGTGTATTTTAGTAAAATAGAACTCCATTTCTCTATTAAAAATACAAAAAATACACTGAAATGCAAAATGGGATGCTTATATTGCTATTACATCTTGAATCTTTGCAAACAAGCGTACATGTGCATGCATGACACTACAAGATAATATTAAGCCACCACTCACGTACTTATCATAGTCACTAATACTGAAATTACCACAGGAAGTGAAGCTTGCCAAAGGTTGAAAACTTATAATTTCTGTTTAAAAACTCTCAAGATATCTAAACCTTTTAAAATATGCCAACTAGTGAAAAGTTTTGTTATGATTTAAATGGTTTTATGTCCACCTACGCATGCAAGTTATACTTGAAGAAAAAAATGATTTTTGAAAAATTCATTAATATTACATTTTTCTAAGCTTTGCACACGTAACTTTTTTACACAAATACAAAGAAACATTACATTTTTAATATATTGCAATATACAATACCTTTTTCTTTTGTAGGGTTAAAAAGTATAAAAAAGCTACAGAATGTGTATTTCCATGGAGTTCTACTAGAATACATGGGAGTTTATGTTTCATAAAAATGCCAATATTTTACATGTATTTTAAAGAATTTACAAAAATATGATAAATAAATGTTTACTATATGAGTAAGTACGAAGGGAGAAAGTAATTTCATACTTAATAACCAATCACCAAAAAGTTAATCCTGAATAGAATAGAACTATTGTGCTTTAAGAATCATAATCAAATTTACATCAGATTTTAGCCTCTCCTTGAAAATGCTTAGATAAGAATTTGCGGAGAATTTAAGTCTAAATTGGTGACATTTCTTGTTAGCGTTTTATATCTTAAAAGGCATTCAAATAAAGCATTTGTGAAAATTAACTCAATAGCAATCAATATATATATATATATATATATATATAATGAATATAATCGTAAAAATATCAAGCTATTTAGACTGGATCAGGGTTAAAAATTGGTCAATTTTTTGGATCCTACCATGGTTTACTATATATTTAGTAGTCCATGAACCGACACATCCTGATTTGATTTACTTTTTCATTCAGACCAGGAGAAGGAATTGCACGACTTAAAAAAATTTTATATGCTTAAGACGAAAAAAAGATTACAAATTTTTATATGGGAACAGTGGTTTTTTAGCGTTTTGGATTTAAATTGGTTGTATAATGAATGCCTTACTGACGTCTTGAAAGCAGCAATATATCACCAAAACAAACACGTACGTACTAGCCAATAGTGGGAAAATATGTGGTAGTATTATTTGTCATGTGACAAAACAGTTACATGTAACACATCATACATTCATGCAATGTTAAGACCTATAAATGTAGTCAATAATTGCGAATTTAGTGAAACAAAAAATCCTTTTACACGAGAAACAGCCAACTCAAATCGCGGGTCATGTCCAGCAATTTCCAAAATTTTAAAGTACCAATGTTTGCATAGTAGAAACTTTGTATTTAACAATACTACACTTGTGCAATTATTCCATATTGCTTTTGAGCAAGCGATCTGGATTAAACAATGTACGGATTTAGTTATATCTTCAGTAAAGGCCTGCCTTAACTACACGATTTAATCGGTCCGATTAAGTCGGACCAATTAAATCGTGTCGTTAAAACAGAACAAATTGCATTCCAGAAATTGCTGAAAAATTTGGGTGAGAAAGTTGGAGCTGCGTCTTAACTACACAATTTTATCGGCCCGATTAAATCTTATAGTTAAGACAGGCTTATAATGAGCAGTAACATTTTTCTAAATAGTTTACACAGAATATGTTTTTGAACAGCATTTGCACAAGGCTCGATGTACATATATATATATACAT
>CABFPE010000058.1:1727052-1739448 GCA_900660155.1 Hofstenia miamia | reverse complement strand
ATACATATATATATATATATATATATATATATATACAGTATATATATATATGTATGTATATATACATATATATATATATATGTAAGGTTACTGACCTTGTACTTGATAGCCAAGTATTATGCTTGAGCATAGGGATGGATGACACTTGAAAATACATTCTTGACACATACTGACACATACTTGATATTTGAATTGATAGGTTGGTTATTTTATTGGGTTTTAGATAGTGTGCTCATCCACTGTGGACACATTAGAAGCAGAAAATCATGCAACAATTCAGAAATTTTGTGTTTTGCCACCTACACGTACATTAGCAGAAATTAAAAGATAAGATTTCTTAGTCGAGCAGAAGTAACCCTGAGGATATTTAGAGTGAAACAGTTAGAAATATTATTAGATTTTACTTTAAACAAAAACTTGTAACTAATTAATTTAACTAGCTAATGTAAACTGTTATTAATCGTACAGTAGCTAAGGATTATAAATATAATTTGGTTTAATTTATCCAGTTTCAAAAAATGTCCTGATTTGACATATTCTGATATCCTATCCCATCTCACTATTAAGATAAATGCCGAAATATCAAGTGATCTCATTATTTTGAATATAAGGTGTGGATAGAATAGTTTTTATTTAAATCTTTGATTAATGCAGTTCACAACGAATAAAAATTTTATTATAAATGTAGTGTGGTCACTTGGACCTACGATATTACAACGTGCGAAGTGGAGAAATATGCAATGCAAACTATTCATTATTTCATTAATTAAAATTTTTAATGAACTTATCTGTGTGGAGGAGGTCCATTTTGCAACATAGAAACAGCTAAGTGCAAAAATATTTTTCGATAGGTATTCAAAATCAAGACCAGCTAATTCGAAGAAATTGAGGTGGTTGTAGGGGTTTTATATTGATTATATGGCTACTGAGTGAAAAGCTGATTATCAGAAGGCTTCCCTTTGTGTTCAGTTTTAGTTTTTTTATATTTGCTCTGCTTTCGAAGAACCAGGAATTTTCAAAAATATATGGCCTATAGCTATAGAATAGAATATTTAATTTGAAAAGCTTTTAGATGAAAGTGTTCATGCTTGCAATAGCTACCTCTCTCAATTAAAATTTCTGCAAATGTACCATTTGTATCTGCATCTGTCTGTTACCTATGTGCATGTACATTGTGCAGAAACTTGCACTCCTGCTAGCATATGATCAAAATATGGCAAAATGAATGTTCTCTTCTGATAAATTAAAGAATTTGCCAGTTGTCACAAATAGTAATATGCAATATTCTAGTTATTCTCTTTCTATCTGCAATAACAGTAAAAATTTTGAAAATGCAAGTCTAAATTCAAATCTTAGTTTTTCAAAATCATTCGTTTGCGGAAGTCATCATAGATTTTTAGAATAGCTAACATCATTTGGACTATGAGAGAAAATTAATTGCAATTAACGAACGGAAACAGGATTTTAAGTCTCAGCATTACTCAGATCATGAATGCCTGTTCCAGATCTATTTATCCGAAATCATGGCATAGCAAATTATTGTTTTAACTTTTAATGAATTTTGCATTATTAAATATATTCAAATCATTTATGTCTCGCGAAAGGGGAGTTCAATTAATATTTTGCTGAAAACGTTGCCGGCAAATACAATGGTTTCTTTATATTCACTTCACAAACTGTGAAAAGTTGTTTTTATTTAATTGGCTTCCTTAAATTAGTTAATATATTGTTCTCAAAGCGATTGAGTTAATTTTAATTCAATATCTGTACATATATTTTAGGTTGCTCCAAAAATTATTATTTAATTTTAATAATTCTGAATTGCCAATACATTCGTTTTTAGGACTTCAAGGGAAACAGCAGCACACATCACTGAGGGTTCATTTTGGCGGAAAACTGGCCTTCCGTGCAAACGAAAAACAGCGTTACACATTATCGACTGGGGCCATTTTGTATAGAAAGCTAGCCCAGCTAACACATGAAAAAAAAGCTGCAAAAACAGTTAAGTTTCTAAAGTGCCATAGTTATTATTTTCAATTGTAATATTTGTTCCACGTATACTGTAATTTAGTAGGATTATGAAATACATGGCTGCTACTGAAAAACTAACTGTAAATAAGGACCGTTCGCGTGCGTCTATCCTTGCTTGTTTCGATCAATCAACTTTACCGCACAACAAACTTTTTGCTCCAGCTTATTTTTTAAATCTCTCTAACTTCTCATGTCATAACTCGTCGTAAATGACCATTTTTGTAACTCATAAAAATAGATTGCCACTTGTAGAGTTAAAATCTATTCTAGCTTTCCGCGCCATGTCTGCGAAATTTATGTTTTTTGCGAATAACTATATATTGAGAAAGATTGACACCGTGAATATTTTACTATTTGATTAATATATTTTTTATTATATATATACATATATATATATATATAATTGCACAAACGAGTTAAATACAAAGTACTAGCAAGTTGGAAAAAATCGACATGAAATATTTGGACTAGTCAACTTTTTGACTAACTCTAAGTGTAAAATATTTTAAACAATAGGAAGAAGATAATTCCAGTAAATGTTATTTTATGATAAATTAGGACATTTGGAAAGAATATTTTATGATAAATTAGGACATTTGGAAAGAAACTTGAGCATTTTGCTACCATTCTCTTTTGGAAAGTCAGCATTGAATCAGTACCCACAAAGGTGGATTAAGATCATTAGAGTTCTCATTTACCGAGTTATCTCAAGAGACAAGCGCTTACGGATTTAGTCCTGTCAGGCTATGCTCAGGAGATAAAAAATAATATCTCTGATGAATGCGCAATTGATGTTGACGCAGGATTTTTATCGCTGTTTGGTGAAGTTCCAATTACGGCAGGAGCCTTCAACTACATGTATATTATACTTTGTATAGAAGTTGTTGGTCCGTATTTCATTGAAGCAACTCTCACAACTACTCATTACGTAGCCGGGAAATATTTATGCAGGATCTGCAGCAACACAATTGTTTCAATATGGCGATTTTGTTACAAGATTGTGGTCCGACTCAAACTAATTTTTATATAGGCACTCGTGAGTGTCTCATTCCCTTACAAATGAAAACGAAAGCATTGACGTTTCCTTGGTTTGCAAGGAATCCAGATTTTACAACATGTGATGTGACAGTACATTAGATCAGGCATAATCAAATACTGGTTCATAACAAAGAGACAATCAACAACAGTTTTTGAAAGTGGGTATTGAATTCTTTAATGAAATTTATAAAAGCACATGTTAATCAAGTTGATCGATATAATCAACTATGTTTTGTCTTAATTAATGTGCATGTGTAAAAGCTAAAAATAATATTATCTGTTTTTATTGAAGTACAGGAATTGCAGAAACCGAAATTTTTCTTCAATAAATTTTCACTTATTAAATTGCATGGCCATTAAATTTTTCCATCTTTTTTATGCGAGCTTTATTAATGTCGTGATCTCGTTTTTATTAAAAATAACTTAAATTTTCTAAATAATTTATAAAAATTATAAATCAAATAATTCTAAGCAAAATACTGTCGAAATTCTTTCTCAAGACAACGTGTTCTACTTCCAAAATGCACTTTCAATAATGGGTTTTTCCTAAAGTCAATTGGATTAGCTATATATATATATATATATATATATATACCATCTATATATATATATATATATATATATATATATATATATATATCATCTGAATCCGAAGAGTCTAAGCTATCCTGATGCAGAATCTCCAGAAATTGATAGACTTCAGTTTAATCTGAATGCTCCTCCTCCATGATCTCCTGTTGAATTTCCACTTTTCCTTGGAATCCTAAGTGATTGGAATCTCCATGTGATTTAGCGTCTGGGGATATTGCAGTAAAGATCTGATTGCCCTTCAAAAAAATTTTCATTTTGGTGGGCTTGCTATGACTACAAAATTGTATACCATGTACGTTAAGGAAATATTGATTCAAATCTAAAACCATAAATAACAAATTTAGTGAACTTACTACAAAATAGTAGTCAAGTGATAAGCATATGTAGTGATAACTGTTTAAACAAATTCAGAGCTTGCAATAAAGCTTCGAACAAAATTCAAGTTCATTAAATATTAATTTTTTATATATTATATTCAGAATTATTTTTGGAAACATTTTATTTAAAATACAGATAATATGGAATGTGAGGCTTCCCATTATCCGGTTATAATCATGAAAACCGGCCCATACCTGCAAAGACTACCCGCATCCCAGACTTGTCAAGGAGACGAAACGTTTATGCTCGGCTCGACTTCGCTTGGCTTGGCTTGGTTCGGCAATTTCTTCAAAATTTTGGCTCTTACAGAATTTTCTTTTAATAATTTCCGGAATATTTAAAAAAGATTGTAAAAAAGACTATGAAAAACACAAAGGACATATATTGAATGAATAAATATGAAAATCAGAATAATAAATAAGTAATGCTTAAACTATACTCGTTTTACGCTTGTTGTACATCCGCACTGCTCAAGCTCAGCTCGGCTCAGCTCATCTAGTTATCAGCTCTCTCATCGACAAGTTTCCCGCACCCTCAAGTCGCCACACAAATTTTATTAAATTATCCTAGTGAAACACATGTATATCGTATTGGAAAGAAGTGGGCAAAAAATTTTTCATAGATCGAATATATTTCGAAGAATGTAGTAGTCAATAAAATTACTAAAGAGGTGTGTTGCAATAAAAAAAAATATATATAAGTATATTTGCTAAAACGCCGCTCTACAAGGCACTGACAAAAACAATACAACAAATATAAAAAAAGTTCAGTTCTCGAAGAAGTATGTTTTTAATTTCTTCTTAAAGCATTGGTGTGAAGACACCGATCGAAGATAGACAGGAACGGAGTTCCACAAATTCAGGGCAACGAGTAACATAGGCAGGATGATTCGGCTCCAGCTGAGTGCCAGAGAAGCGTTGGGAGTGCGGCTCATATTGCTGAATTTGTTCCTTGATATAAGGAGATGATTCAAAATAAATAAGCCGATGTATTGTTGATAGTACTTTGCATTGTGCCCGATTCATTACACGGAGCCAGTGTAGTTCAATAATCATGGTGGATGTAGAACAGTGATCAGGACGGTTAAACACAAAACGAGCAGCTGCATTCTGAGTTTTCTGGAGAAGAGAAATACGATGAGAACTGGCATTAATGAGGAGTGAGTTACAATAATCCAACTTAGATATAACATAGGCATCAGTAAGACATCTTGCCTTAAAGAAAGTAATCCATTTACGAATAACCCTTAAGTTTCGAAGTGCTGCTGAACAGCCTCTTGATATCATCTGAATTTGAAGTCTTGGTGATAGAGACGTGTCAATGGGGACACCAAGATCTCGAACGGAAATGCTTGGAAAACAAGTTGCAGAACCAATGGTAAATGGAGACGGTGTGTATGACATATAGCCATGTGACGGCAACCAAACAAATTCCAGCTTATCGTCATTGAATGATAATCCATTACAAATGAGCCAGCTCCTGACACGGAGTAAACAGCAATTTGCAATAGCGTGGCATATTTGTGGGGATATTGCAGTGATTATAATTTGAAGATCATCCGCAAATCACAGGTGAAAGACTTCATGATATTCAAGGAGGAGTGTCTACAACAAGGATATATACATGGTGAAAAGAGCGGGACCAAGTACAGAGCCTTGTGGGACGCCACAGTTTAGTGGATAGCTAGAGGAAGATGAATTCGCAGAGGAGACCTTGAATCGCCTGTTAGAGAGATATGAATGAATCCACTGAAGAACAGTACCATCAAAGGCAAAACTATGTCTTAAACGGCGTAGCAAGACAACATGGTCAACAGTGTCAAAGGCTGATGAGAGGTCAGACAGAATAAGCATTGAACAGAAATTCTTGTAACAGGAAACCCCTAACTTATCATAGGGACTATTACCATGCATGATTAGTGTGACTACTATGAACTGATAATTTTGTAACTTCATGGATTTTTCTTTAAAAACTGGTAAAATATATTAATTATATTCAGAATATTGGCAATAAATAAAAATCCAGACAATTAAGTGATTATTGTAGTGCAGATTGAACTCACAGAAATTAAACATTCAAGCATTTGGTCTAATTTTATGCAGTAGAACATGTTGGCTCATCGTAAGATGACCTGTATCCTGGTATTTCATGTAATGAATTGATGAAGGACTCTCTTTATAAGTAAAATAATAAATCTTTAGAAAAATACGAGGAATCAAAGTACGTAATAGACCCACTTATTTTCCTTGGGTGAATGTTTTGATGTGATTTAGTTTGTCAATTGCTCAGTCCTGAAATAATAACAATAATAACAATAATATAATAGAAGACCATGTATGTAGTTTTCACATGATTAATCCTATTATCTAAATAGAAGGAGATGGGAAAATTCATGAAGAAAATGACTATCCCATAGGATAGATAGGAATATCGAGGATAAAATTTTCTCAGAATATGCATATTGTGTGTATGCTTTTTAAGCATTATGAACATCTTGCAAGTTTGGGTAATTCATTTCACTTTTTAGTTGTAAGCGATGCTTGCCAAAATTAAATGCTGTTTGATATAATCGAGGATTAAGAGTATATTGAAGAAAATTTTCAATTCTTAATCGAAGCGAAATTTTTTTTGCTTAAACGTATAATCATATTTCGTATATCGAGGGCTGAAAACCATAATTGTCTATGTGCGAAAATGAAGTTTTGAAATAAATGAAGTTGAAGTTTTGACTGAAATAAAAATTGTTACTTAGACATATTTTTAATTGCATGTAGAGTAAAACTATTCAAGATATCACTTAACACTTGTAGCATGCAAAGATATGTTTGTTCACCTATGAAAAATGCACGTAACTTAATTGGCCAAAATTGCACTTAGACCCTTGCGACTTTCACGCCTCGATATATTCATACATTTTGGTAGATATAATAGATTGAAATTAAATGAATCTCGTGAACAACTGCGGCTGATTACGACGATTTAATTACACTGATTACGTAATTAATCATTGGCTAAAATTCGGCTCCGGTTGCCCGCTGAAAATAATTAACAAAAGTTTTTTTATTAATGTAAAAGGAAGTTATCTATTGTTTAATGGAATGTTTCTTTATTTCAATCGGAATGGATTTTCATGTGCGGAAATTAAATTTTAATGCAAAATTATGAGTGATTTGCTCACAACAATGATTCTGAAAATATTTTGTTAATGCTGACCAGTTGAGCAAAATATACATAAGCTGAGTGTACAATAAATTACAATATTTGTTTTGAGAAGCTGAAAATGTAAATAATGATATGCCCATATAAAGAAAATTGTAAAACTTTAATAAAGCAATTGTAGGCTTAGAAAATGAACACTCCATTTTGAACTGGAATGACTATGATGTGCTTCATGATAAAAAGGTAATGTAAACGTCATTTGAATAGAGGTAAAATAGAATTAAAAAGTAATGCTGTAGCCAAAGAGGTATGGGGGAATGCATGCCCCCAGACATTGACATATTCCAAGAGTGCCATTGTCCATTAAAATTAATGTCAATTCGTCCCATTTTAGCATTATTGCACAATTTATATTTTCAGCAAATTGCATATAAATAATATTGCATTCACTGCATGTTGTTAATTTGTATTCACTTTTGCCTAATAGCAGGTTAATTTCTTATTCTGCTCACTTTTTGAATCTGCACAGCCATATCCATTTATGCCCTTTTACAAGCATAAAAAATCTTAAGTATAAAGTACCATTTATTTGAAAGCCTATTTGAATTATTTTGTTATTAACATAGTTTATTGATAGCACAAGTTCAAGCCACATTTATAAACCCAGCAAAAATACTTTGTACAGTGCATATTTAATTCACAATCCGTTCTTTCAAATTTACTAATCCAAAAAATGAAGCCCTGCCAAATTATCACTTGCATCAGCTTGCTTCTATAACAATATACTTCAGAAATTTTTCGTCACCAATTGGACAAGGATTGCTCATGGACAGTGTATATGCCAAATTATGAAAATGAAATATTTCTATATAAAAGACAAAATTTTGGATCTGAATAGGTTAACAGGTTTGTAGTAATAACACATTTCTTGCTAAAAATTACCATTAAGGATGAAATTACTTTTTATTTTTCGATTTATTGTTTTCAAACTATGTTTTTACACAAAAGCTTGCATGCTTAAGGAAATATTGGTGCTCAAAATCACTCCATCATAGGTATGTTATGCATTAAAAGAGACGATAAAAGCCCATTGAATTTCTGGTGATATCTAATATAAATAAGCTAGAGTTATAAATGTCGCCTTAAAACAAAAAATATCTATATTTTATATTAAAATATTTAACGTAAGCAAGGCTTGATTCTAAACATTTATTGGGCAATAACTTAGTAAATCTTTAATGCTAAATTCTAAATTTATTTAAAAAGAATTAAAATATTTCTGAACTATAGCCTGTGTCATTAAGTTAAAGCTTTACGGGCCTAAAACCGTTTTAGTAATTTTTTACATAAAACTACTTTTTTCATGAAAAGAAAAATGGTTCATAAAGAGATACTGAATAGTTATTTACTGATCAAGGATAGGTAGACATTATTGCACGTGTGCAAAGGAGCCCTATAAAATTGGCATAGTTAACTTTAAAACTTTGCTTCTAACACTGATGATAAGTCCTTATAAAGAGTGTGCATATTTCGTAGAAGATACCCCCAAACAACCAAAGAGTCGTTAACACACTAAAAAAAGCATCAAGCATAACTCTAATGCAGAACTGAGCTAAAAAATGATAAAAGTTTGCAATATATTACAAGAAAAAACCTCTTCAAAAAAAACAGGGAAAGCAATTCAGTAAAATCTATCCTTACATGAAGGTATTTGGATGATTTCAAAACAAGGTTCTTTCAATTAAATCTAATGCAGGCAACAGTTTGAAAGTTCTTTGCTTAGTTAATGCCATTATTTATGTAAAGACATAAGTGGAACATTTCAAAATCATGTTTTCGATCATTATGAAAAGTTAGCAGATGGTTGGAATAGTAGAAGAGGACACCTATGTGAAGGCGCACATCGCTTACTAGATCTTACTGCGTTTAATTTTTGGCTATAAGCTTATCCACCACAAAGCTTGCTAAAACATACAAAGATGCAGTTAATATGTTAAGGCCATGATTGTAAAAATTTCTATAATCGAAAAGATGTTAGCTGAAAATTGCTTTAAAAAATGGTTAATACTTTGTTATTGCTGAATTTGTGTTAAACTGTTTCTTATCAAATTCATGGGTAAATATATTTCAGCAATTGGCAATCGTGCAGTATATCAACAATAAATTGTCGTTAGCACGTAAATGCCGGTAATGCTCGATAGTAATCTAAAAAAACCCTTTAATCTTACGATTCAACAAATGTAGAGAAATTTTTATATCTTAAGTTCAAATTCATTAAATAGGAATATGTCCAATATGTTCACTTGTAGCTTATTAAGAGGGTAGACACCCTGAAATATTACAATGAAACAAAAGTTAACCACATAATTTTGCAGAACTTTTTTAAGTTGTACGTGTAATTATTGATTGATGCAGTGATCGAACGACTGTCAATTATAAACATGAGTCTATTATGAATTGATGATGTACACTCATCTACTGCTAATTTCAATAATTTACCACCAATGAATGCATTTTCATTGATCTATCAGTAAGCAGCTATTTCTTTTATTTCGAAACGTCATCTTCATTTTATCAAAAAAAATATTTTAATTCAACAGATCTTCGAACATGCGTTGTAATAAAATATTAATTTTCTAAAATTGATTATGCTTAAAAGATTCGAAAGACACATGTCTATGCATAATTATACATGTATATATTTTGTTGTTGTGTACTCAGTACAATTTCTTTCAAAATACCATTGTATATATACATATATATATATATATATATATATATATATATATATATATATATATTTATGTGCATTGCATTTATAAAACATATTAAATAAATACATATTTGACACGACATTAGTCAAAGCTAATGTATTTAAAAAATGATTTTCGACACTAATTAGAAAATCTAAATACATATTTGACACGACATTAGTCAAAGCTAATGTATTTAAAAAATGATTTTCGACACTAATTAGAAAATCATTCTAGCAAAGCATTTTTCTCATTAGCACCTTCCATATTTAATCTTATCAAGTTTTTCCTGAGGTCAAAACTTGTCAAATTACTTAGTAAAAATTTGATATTCCTATTAAAATATTAAATGATGGAAATGCTGATTATGTGACGTCAGCATGTGCTCTTAGCATTAAGTTAGTGTTCATTGACAGAATTTACTGCTCATATTAAATCTCTTCATCGTTATTCATTCTTTAAATTAGGCATATTTTCCCCTGCTCATTTAGATATTTATACTCTATGCATCCTAGAATAAATAAAAGCATGCGGTTTTTATATTTGTCAGGAATAAATATGTGTAAATATAAAAAATTACGTCAAATTTTAGATCATACTCTTTTGCCTTTCGGTTTTAATAAGGGAGGGAGCATTGATTCCGTTTTTGTATTTGTGCTTCATGCATATTATGTTTATGACAAAATCTGTGGCATTTCAAGTGGAAGGAGATCATTAGGATTTATATATTCTACTTAAGATATTTTAACTACTACTTTTAAGCTATCCGATTAATTATTCTAAAATTAGGTCTAAGGCAGATTACTAATGCTTTAAAATTCATGAAATGAATTAATTTTTAAAATATACTAGTGGAAGTAGATTATTATGCACATTTAACAAAAATGGTTTTCGACTCACAACCAATGGTGTTAAAAAATGATGTGTTTAAAAAATAATTGCATTATAATAAATTCAATAAGTGTATTTTGGACTGAATTAAAAGTGCACTAATTAAATATACAACCTACAGTTATTTTTGAAGTTTTTCATTAGTCAAAAAGTAGATACAATTGGAGGATTTTGGCATTTCACGTTTTCAGCATTGTTCTTTTCAAGTAATTTATCTAAAAGTAGTTAATTTCCATAATAAACACGTGTTTAATAACTATTATTTCAGAATTTAAATTGAAGGAATTGAAATGGAGTGTAGTAAATTGCAATTGTGTTCATAACATTTCAGCACCTGTTTCCCTTGAAAATTTTTCATAGATATTAAACTCGAAGAGCTCTTCATTAATATATGCATTCGGATTTTTCTAAATGTTTAATAAAAATTATGCTGGATATTATTTTTGGGCCAAGCGCTGTTTTGGGTATGGCTTCTACAAATCAAAAACACATAATAAGTGCCTTATATTTTGAAAATGGAACGTTACTAATATAATATTTCTAATAATCAATAATTTTTAATACTAATTAGTTATTTCAGTTTGATTTGATTTGAATAGTTCTTGATTCTTAGAGCTTGCTTCGTTTTATATTAGTAACTGCAATGCACAGTAGACCCAATTGTATTAAATAATTTGGTTAGTTACATTATGTAGTTCGTCTTGCAAATCTGAATGCATAAAATTGTGTGCGCGTTAGTTATGAAAACTCCGTAATTTGTAAATTCTTTCCTTGAAATCAAAAACATTTTTATCGTAATTATTGAAACGATAATTTATAATTATACATGTATTTTTCCAATTCAATTTAATAAAAAGTCCAATTTTTTCTGATAATGTTTAGTGATGGGTTTCCGTCTAATTCAAAAGGAGGCGATTCTCTTTGCCTACACCAAGTAGACTTTTTGTCTAAAATTTAATGTATAGTGAACTTATGTAGAAATACCTTTCGGTTACTAAATAACTTTCAAGTGGAATATGATTCTATCTACTTCTGCTATTTTCAATAACACTCTTTTATAATGAAACATCTAGTCGCCTGTTAATTTCTTTGAAATTTAAGTATAAGCCAGGAATAATTAGAGTCGTATTTCTACTAATTACAATGGAAGTATATGGAAAGCTTACAAAGTAAAATTTTAAATTCCCTCCTGATTCGTCTCGACATTATTGAATTCTCCACTATGGTTAAACATTATCCATTTTTTATTTTCAAAAGATAGAATGCCTTTTTATTTTTTGATCATTGATCACGTTATGCTGATGGA
The DNA here is from genome assembly GCA_900660155.1 of Hofstenia miamia. Lineage (NCBI taxonomy): Eukaryota > Metazoa > Xenacoelomorpha > Acoela > Hofsteniidae > Hofstenia > Hofstenia miamia. The sequence goes on along the minus strand of CABFPE010000058.1, from coordinate 1,727,301 downwards.
TTTCTTCCGTTAAAGCGATAAGCAAGGCATGAAGGTTCGTTAAATTTAATGTATGAATGCAAGTGTGTTTATGGGGAAATGCTATATTTTACTGTTTCATTGATTGAAATTGCTCACTTAGTGATGTATCATCATTTCAGGTCCTGATGGGTGCGGGTAACTAAATATTTTTAATTGCAGATGCGACATTAAAAGGTCTCTAAATGTACATTACTAATATATATATATATATATATATATATATATACA
>CABFPE010000058.1:1701363-1711447 GCA_900660155.1 Hofstenia miamia | reverse complement strand
TATATATAAATATATATATTTAGCTTTAAGTCACACACGGTGATCATCTTAAGGAAAAAATGCCTCTTTCTTTCGAAAATATATGTAATCAGGCTACGTCCCGCTGATTTCTCACAGCTTGGCAAACAATAGCAGATAGTTAAGTTTCTGTCAATATCTACTCAATTGCTAATTCTTCGCTTTCAAAGCAAATTTCCTACATCTATTGTGTAGCTAAGATATTCAACAATTATTGCTCATGATGGGCTTTGAAATACATGTAGATATAATTTAGAGATTTATAAAACACAAAGTAGAAAGAATATATATACGTATACGTATATTCGTACAGTCAATTTACTGACGTCATCATTCAATATCGAATGTTTTTGTTCTCTTAGTATTTAGCCATATCTAACTATAATCCTGCTTGGAGATGAATAGGATTGATTTTATTAGGGGTGGTTCTTGACCACCCTCTCTGTTTTGAAAGAGAAAGAATAGCACGCCCAAGATAAGGCTAAGTAAAGAGCACAACGCATTGCATTATATGTTTGACTTATTAACGAGGCCATTACATTGTACCTTATGATCATAATCATGACAATGACAAACACCATTAATTAGTTACCGCCCTTATTTTATATTATTTTTCGTAAAATGTAGCATTTAATTTGTTTTAGAAATTCTAGGAAAGTTTCACTCCAAATATATGTTCATAACAGCACATCATACGTGGAAATTGCAAATTTTATTCTAATTAAGCTATTTCGGCTTAAGGCCAAACGAATGTGATGCTTGGCAAACTCATTGGCTTCGAATTGAGCTTAAGAATTTAATTGTTGCAATGTATCCTGTATTATGACGCGGTGAATTAAAAATGTTCTCTGACTCTAGGAACTATAGAGGCATGTCGTTATTTAAGAATCCATTTGAATTTTAAACCTAAACTTGGCATTATTGTTACTTTATCCAAAATTAATTGAATAAAATATTATACAAGCATCTAGAGTCAGATTGAATGTGATAATGACCTCAATTAGCCTTCCAAGAAAATGCATGAAATTGAAAAGTGCATCTTTTGATATAAATTTTGGGCCAAAAGAGACATCTATTGATTTACAGTTCGTCCAGCAGATACTCTTTTGACTTCCAATAGTTTGATTATTGTTAACCAAGCTGTTCAAAATCCAAATAATTGGTTAAAAGTGAAAGCTAAACAGCCATTTTCTAATAATGTTGAAATTCAATATTAAATAGTAATTTCTTAACTACAGTATATACTTTGGCAATATGTATATACATAAAACTGGCAAAACTGAAATTGGTTTATCATTTAAAAACAAGTTTTTGAAATGATATTCTTTTGAACGGGAAAATCCATTTAGCTTAATATTAAAATATTCACTTGATGTTATATTTTGAGGTCATAAGTATGAATAATTTTTTTTATATTAATTGTAGTGGTATATTATGTTTCTAATTTGAAATTTGATTAATTGCTTTTCAATAGCATATTTTCTACTTAGATATTTTAGGAAGAATCATATAGAAATCCAAGAAAGATAAAAATCAGTGCCACTTAATTTCTACAATTTGGTCCACCATGGAGGCTGAGCGAGTTTTCATATTTATTTGAAGCATATTTTATTCATTATTTGCAATAATACATAATAGGGGATATACGGAATATACAACATATTTATGCTTAATTTCATTAGTTTACGTGATTTGCCTTAAGTATCTGCAAACGTAATTACAAAAAATTGTCAAATAATCAATAATCCAAAAAGTTACCAAAAAATGCAAAATTTTGGCAAAAATTGAAACAGTTTTTCGAGGGAAAATTTTGGTTAGTTTGCCAAAAATGTTATCAAAGTGTCTCCAAAAAATCCATAATTCAATATTTTGCAAAAAAAATCAATAACAAGAATATCAAGAAATAAAAAACTGTGTGGCACCTAAGGTTATAAATGCAGATAAATCATTCCTGATTCTATATTTGGTGTGATTGCTATCAAATTTGAGTTATTTCGTTGAGTATACCTAAATTTGAAAACGTTGTTGATAATGAAGTGAGATAGTCTCATTAATTACATAGCTAACGTTAGAAATTTATAAAGTAGTGTAAATTTAACCTTAAACAGCCTGAGTATGGTTAGAATTTAATTATTTACAATTTGAGATTGAAATATTTTCTGTTTAGTTGCTTAGTGCAGATATCAATTGTAATTTTTTAAAAAAATTCTATATTTAATTTTTTATCAGTTTGTCCATTATATTGGACACCGGGTAAACTTTAGAATGTTTTCTTGAAATTTAATAACTCCAAAATTTAATCAAAATTGTTTACAAAGTTACTCAAACATTATGGAAAGTCATAAAGCAGTTTCTCTGATTAATGCAAAGATGGACATTGCATTTAGACCATGCAGTCTTTGGTTTTTTATCATAAAGCTGATTTTTGCATCTCCCACTTGACTCTTTTACCATTGGCCAATGTCCAAACCGTCGAGACGTACTGATTGCCATGGCATGCTGACAGCCGGACCTCCTCTTTTCTTTTTTACTGCACGCTCAGAATCCTGAAGTGATGGACGTCCACGTTTAGGCGTTGACTGGGCACAGCTGTTAACCAAAGTATTTGCTACAATACTTTTAAATTCAAATAGCGATAATATTTCTTTGTTTCTTTTGCCATTATCTACACAGTCTCTCCTGTAAAGAAACAGGAAGTTGACCACACTCAGATCAATCATGTGGAAAAAGATTCGCAGATAGTAGCGATGATTGCAGAGACACATGCTTGTTTGCTTCGTCTACAAAACCCATTCCATGATTGCACTGCCTCACAATTGCAGGACAGGACACTTCAATTATTTCTTTATTCTTTAAGTCATATCTTTTGACCATAGATACTGGTTCTGTCCCTGTGTATGAACTGACCATGATAGAACCACGATTGTCAAACCACTTTACTGCATTCAAAACAACGCCGTCAATGTCAATAATTTTGTGATCAAATGTGCCCCTTCTTTTCTTCTTCATCTCCTTATCAGATAGGAAAGACAATCCTGGTGCACGACTCAGTCTCATTGTTCTAATGCATTGAAAGCCTTGCAGTGCTAACTGGTGCTGGAGTTTGACGGAATTAAACCAATTGTCAAAAATCACTTTGAAATTCATGTTCTTTGGAATGTCATTTAATAATCTCATCACCACAGCTCCTGACTTTCCAACGGAGAATTCATCAACTTTTTCAGCATCTTTACCAGAAAAAATTCGAAGTTATGAATAAGACCACTTTTACAACATAACAGAAATAATTTGCCTGAAGCCGTACAGGACAGATGCATTGCCACAAGTATCAACTTCATTAATTGAAATAATTTCGCCTATCCATGTGGAATCATAGAACCAAAAAACTTTAGAAGTTAGTGCGTCTGAAGAACATAACAGAATATCTTTTACATTAACTGTGTTTGTGTCGCCATTTCTATCCCATTTTACAACAACATCATCATTTTTGAATACTTCACCTCGCATGATTCTTCCTTTCCATCTTTGATCTGAGGCCCATTTAATAGATATGTCAAACGTAAATGGTGAAGTAAATGGTTGTATCCTTAAATTTACCAAAGCTGTAACATTCTCTTCGCCATTGCTCCACTTAACAATAGCGTCATCAGGTTGCGTTTTGATTTAAATCTAAAAAATATTGTTTAAATTATGCCTGATGCCCATTTTAATGGACAAACTAGAAGTGTGACACAATTTCTTGTCTATTGACGGTATGCTATATTTATATGACTTAACAAACTTAAAGATATGTAATTGATACATAATAATTTATTCAAGTTCTTACCTTCAACTGCCTTTGTGTTGTAGCTGCGTGAAATATGAATGTGCAGATTAACAACCCTGAATGATTAATTACGATTTCTTTTTAATTGAAACGAATTGATGTGTTGAGCCAATCAAATTCAGGAGAAAACTACGGTGTGATTTTGTTAATTGGAGTCCGGCTGAGTGTGTCCGTAAAGAATTTCCGATCAAAATAAATTTCTGTACAATCTATTAATACGTTTTCAGTTTGTCCATTATAATGGACGCCAGGCTGTTTAAGGTTAATGAGAAAACAGGTTCATATTAACAATGCTTATGTCGGAATCATGACTCTATTGTGTGTGCAATTATGAAATTAAAGAAGTTTTTAAAGATTTAAATTTTATTGCACGAAACTGCTTTCGCTGGACTTTGCGTTTATCAGAACTTAACCGGATGGAATTTCAATTTTGCCTACGCAACTGCAAGGCAGTTTTCTAATCTGGATTAATATTTGATTTGTAAATTGAATTTTTATGGCAAGCTGTTTGAGTCTGTTTAAAATGAATTTCAGGTTGTGCTCTCAAATATCTGACGTAATCACTAATTTACTGCATAAATACTTATATTTGTGAGAAGCATAGTTCTCACAGGAATGTTGTTGTTTTTCTCTATGATATTGATTAAAAAATTTAATTTATTGTTCGTGAATATTAAAATATTTACGTATCTTAATATTATTCTCAAGAGTTGTACGTGACTATGTAATTTTAACAAAGTTAAACAATATTAGGTGGAATTTTGACTAAGACGCTATTTTGTATTGATTTTTTTGTACTGATATCATCACATTAAAAAATCTATATTTTCATTTTAAATATAATGAAAGTATTTAGGTCGGAATTGTATTTGGTGTATTTACGATATGCTGGTTGCCGTTTTTTACATTGAACATTGTGTCTCCTGCCGTTGGGGAAAACAAGATCCCTCATGAGAAAACCCTATTTCAACTTTTTACCTGTATGGGCTATCTGAACAGTGCCCTCAATCCAATTATCTACGCCGTCGCTAATCTCAAGTTTAGAGCCGCGTTTAGAAAACTTCTACATGTCCGCCACTGCAACAACGGCAATTTTCGTGAATGCAGTCAGTCACAGTATTCTGCAGCTGATAGAATCCGCATTGATAGAAATACGTCGATACTTACTGCTTCAATTTAGAGTTTATTTGTTGTGTAGGTGTATTTGTTAAGGAATTGTAATTCATGTTTTATCATGTTCACAATATTTAACTAAGAACTAGTTGGTGTTGTAATGCCATATTTTAAATTTAAAATACAGGAATGCAAAGTTCTTGCATCAACAATTCTTGGATTTTAGTGATATACGTGTCTATAGCATATCTATATTGAATATTAATATAAGTCTCTTAAGATAACTTGAACAATTGTTTGTTGATCGGTGCAAATTTTTACCAAATTTATGTAAATGATGAAACCATGAGAATGCAATATTCAATGGATATGCTAATGTTAGTGGAACACGATTGCAGTCAAATCAGATGGGATCATGCTGGATTGGAAACAAATGTGATCTTGCCGCTTTGTAACCATATTATGTATATAGGAAGCTCTCTCTTAAAAATAAGGAGTGTTCAAATTTTTGTTCACCAATTATGGCTGTAATTCTTATAATATGACAAATTGATTGAGTTTTTTAAATAATTTGGAATATTATTTGAGTTCTTTGAAAATCAAAAATACCCGAAAACCACAATCGATCGGTAATTAATCAAATAGTTGTACAAACTTAGAAAAAAATTGCGCAATCATTAGTGTCTTTTCACTAAAAAAATCTTAAGAAAACGTTTGATATATTTAAATTATGAACTTTTTTGCTTCATTATTGGTCAAAGACAAACTTTGCAGTGCTCTACTCATTTTCCTCATCATTTCTTTTTTAATCCGTTTATTTGAATTAACACTGAATTTTCAAAAAAATTGCTTTAGTGGTTTTTTTTGTCTTCCTTTCAATTAAACTTTTATAGCCAAAATTTTTAATAAGTATTGACAACTAAAAGAGAGAGGACAGGGTTATAGAATTGGAGTATGCAAATCCATATTTCGTTACTCTTGATCATTTGACAGAAATTTGTGGACACACTATTCTGGAAACCCTTCTATTGCTTTTTTGGGTGTTTGAAGTCTTAGCTGTTCGAGAATACTTCAGTTGATATGTATAATGCTTGTTTTACCTCAGATTCATATAGTAAGTGGAATATGCAAAATGTATATTGGTAACTTTCAGCAAGCATAAAAATAGTGCAATACATGTTTTTGCTGGTATACAAGAAAAACGAAATAAGAAAACTTATTCCTGAAATGTCAATGATGGAGTTTTGATATTTCAATATTAAAATTCTAAGAAGTAAAATTAGTTCTACACAAAAATTGCTTATAAAGATTGCAATTAAGGCAAATCGCAATAACAATTTTTCTGAAAAAGGGTACTGGTTCTTCCTCAGAGCTGCAACCATGTCTTGTTTTCGCAAGTACGGCACTGTGCGGATTCTTAGAATAAAACTTTGACATGATACGTTTTTATATGTGCTCAAGAGAATAGTTCGTTACAATTCTTAACCTTTTTAACATTAGTACGTGCATTTCTTCTCTATCAAACAAAATGATCAAAGTAAGTATATTCTGTCTTATAAGCAACTGAAAGAAATATATGAAACACAGCTTTGCAGATCGAACAATTTCCATGCTGTTCCCATGAGATGAATTACAAATCGAACTTCCATTCCAATAAGTTCATAATTACATCATCTTCCATTAAGTCATAACTAAAAAATAACCGGGCAGCCACCATCATTGTGATTTTCAAAATTCCATCTGTGGTGTTGGCATCGACTGAGCCTTCATTACCATCAATAAGCTCTTCAGTGGCAACAAAACATGTCACACAAAATCTTCTCTTGATTAGATGTTTTTCTAATACAGACACATTAGTTGTTTGGATGTAAACATTTTACATAACAGGGAACTGATGCAGACTGATATTTTCAATATAAGTAGCAACGCAAAATGTGCTCTCTAGAGTGTACTGAGACCTTAATCATATGTCCTGTTCTTTTGATAATGATGATACTATTATTTAGTTGCGTTGGTTATTTTGAAAGATCCAAACTAATGATCACATGACATTGATGGTAGATTTCTGTAAAGAACGCTTTGTCATTGATGAATTATAACTTTACTTTATTCTTTATATACACTTCATTACAATCTCTGCATTTTATAATTTATAATTTATATATTTTGTAAAAAACTTTAATAATTTTTCTGCTTAACTTTGCAATCTAAGTACATGGGAATAGTTTCTTTTCAAAATATTTGCATCAAATCTAAAAAAAATTTATTCAGAAGCAGAAAAAGATATTTATCAGATCTTTGAATCACATCAAATCAGTGAAAGCGTGGCACATTTGTAATGCTCGGTGATTTCCAAAAACGTTACTAAGGAGAACACCATCTTCTCAAGAACTATTTTTATAACTCTAAGTTAGTTAGTAAATCAAGTGAAACTAAATTTTGCCTCAACTTGACAAACAATTTGGCACTTGACCCACGAAAATGGCATCTTTTCTTTCAAATAATATCATAGATGACTCACCAATCAATGAAAATTGAAAAACATGGTAAGAATTTAATAATATTTTGGGAAGTTCTTAGAATTTCGTTGCAAAATTTCTCAATTGTGGTAAAATTTTAAAATTTAATAAATGCATTGTTTATAAAATTTCCTTGGAATAAAATTATTGAACTGTAAATTATTAAGCTATTCAGTTAAAGCAAACAGACAAACTAGCTTTGCATAGTATAAATTACATTGCATACTCTTGATAGGAATATGCATATCCAGGAGTGGTAGCAGCATCTGTCAGCTGTTAAAAGCAGATGCTGTTAATTTTAACAGCATAATGTATGCTGTTAACAACTTATCAAATTGGTTGCAACCACAAAGCACTTTATGCTATATTTTTTCCGTTTTAAGTCATATTATGTGTGCTCTGTAAGTTAATTTAAGTTTGTGCATTATAAAACATTGTTAGCAATCAATACTAGATTTCATTAACTGTCTCAACTTTTAATTCCCTGCCTCATAAAAAAGAAAGAGAAGCGCTTAATTTTCCAAAAACAATTCAAGAATTGATAAAGAACTGAAAACGAGAAATCTCGAAAAGGTTAGAAAAATATCAAGACGACAGCTTCCAGTGGCGCATTTTATGAATTTGTAATTTATTTTTCTATTTTTAATCCACTTTAAAGAAATTAAAGTTTTGGAAAACTATGGCGTGCAAAGCTCATTATTTGATTTTAATCTCGAATATGTTATATTGCAATACATTTATTGAAACTGTTGGATATTATATTGATATTCTCGTTAAATGGAGTGTTCTGATCATGTTAATGTTGCATCCAATTGCTTAGTAATTTTAGTCATTCTTAGTTAATTTTAAATTTTACCTTCAATTTTTGAACAACATAATTTTAACTATAAATTTTTTTATAAAATTTGGGCATAAGTTAATTCCTACCAATCCTTAAATTTAGCTTCAAATCTGAGAGCCTATTTTTTGTGTTGTGAATTTTGAAAAATATATTTTCTAAATTAAGCTGTTAACAGCAAAACTATCTGTTCTTAATAATGCTGTTAACAGTAGACCTGTCAACCCTGTGCATAGCCCAATCCTGGTCAAGAAATATCAATTACCAACTCATCGTTTCTAATATACAAATTCCATTGCATCAGTAAAAACGAATATTAAGAAATCATAAATGAAAGGACCAAAATGGCATTGTATATATACTTTAAAATTAAATAATAATTTTGACCATTCTAAATTTAAATTACATATTGGAATTTTAATTAGACTTAAAAATATTTTTTTCGATAAAACATAAACTAGAAGTTAGACAATTTATTTTTTCTAAATTTTCAAGCAACTTGATTTCAATCCTTCAATTTTGAAAAATTATTATCCCTATATTAATTTGGATACTTGCAATAACAAGGAATAATTTATATTAGCTTTGAATTCAATTCACTAAATTCAATCAAATTTCATAAATAAGATTAATGTATTATGACGTTAATTTTCAAATAGAAAAGTCATTGTGCATTCTTGTAAAACTTGATATTTTCTTGCAAAACTTTGCAAAGATCTTATAATACTTGATAAACACTTGACAAATTCTTAGCAAAATCTTGGGAATTTCTGTAGGTTATTCAATATATTATCGAATTCTTATAATTTATGAAAAAAAATTAATTAGATACAAAGCTCAAGATTTGGCCAACATGTGTGGCTGCTGGTCAAATCAGGTAATCGAACGTGTTATCTTGCTGTTCCGCTCAAATGTTTATGTATTTATGATCATGATTATGCATCTGAAGACATAATTCAGAAAGTAACAATTTACAAATTTACAAATTTACATATACGGATGTTTTAGGTATCTGTTTGGAAAGTTTTTGAGGTTTTGATGTTTCTTCACCGAAAGATACATGAGGGTAGGCGCTTCTCAATACAATTATTAAACGAACAAGAAACTGTCAATTTAACTACTAGTTAAAGACTTAACAACGAATTTTCAAATATTAGGAAATTTTGTGTTTTGAGCAGAGGATTGCACATTGCTTGCCCTAAAACTTCGGATGAAGATCTTAAGTCCTGATACTGGTTAAATCTGAAAATAAATTAGCATACATGTTTTATCTATTCTTTTTCAATGTGGTTGTACAACTAAAGATATTAGTAAATTGTAAGCAATATTTCGTATGCAAATTTGACATTAATACATTTTAGTTGATATAATTGCAGGTTTCCATTTTTAGAACTGAAATCTGTTACTGTATCATGTTTGATGTTTCTGAGTCAACTAGTTGTTGTGCATTCATTTAATGATTAAGCAATACATCATCCATTGATAGGCATTGTTCTGCTACTGTAAAATTACCTTCATAAACATTTGCAAGTACATTGATTGAGGTGGCGATGAAAAGATTGTAAAAAATTTTGTTTAGAGACATCATATTTTTTAATGGAGGTTATACATTAATTCAAAAACGAATTTGAAAAACAAATATCTTAAAGTACATGTTTAGAATTCAATAAATCAAAACTTCTGCTTTAATCAAATATGTGAAAGGAGAATCAAGATTTTTACAATCAGTATTTTAATGCCATCTAGCGTTAACAATCTTATATATATATA
>CABFPE010000058.1:1682659-1697061 GCA_900660155.1 Hofstenia miamia | reverse complement strand
ATAAATATATATATATATATATATATATATATATAATTATTTAGATGTACCTTGTTTATAAAATTGGGGAGATGGGTAAAATACAACAAATGACACCTTAAAGCAGAACTATAATGAAAGAAATGCAGCGATGTTATTTTACTAAATCTGTAAAAGTTGCTAGTGTATTTTTCAATTTAATAGGTATTGTTACCTTAAAGCGTATAATATTTGCAAATACATGAAAAATCCCAATGGTAATTCTTTATATCGTTGAGAGGGGTGAGCGCACTATGCTGAATGTAGGATTGAGATTTCGAGGGTACTGCTTCCACATTAAAGAGTGATATCGGGTACCCAATTAAACACGACCCGAATTTGGGTTCGGGTCGGATTCGAGTGTCAAATTGATGGGTTCGGGTAAAATGATTAGATTGATTATTAAATATTAAATACTGCTGATGTTAGGTTGGGTCAGGTTTGGATATTAAACTTTCGGATCTCGATGGGTGGGGGTACTAAATATTCCAATTGGGCCGGGTTCGGGTCCATGTTTACCTTATAGTGTCACTCTCTATTTCACATAAGGCGGTGAAGATCAGAGCTGCAACCATGTCTGGGTTTTTGCAAGCACGGTATTATTGGTCTTAAAGACGGCATTAAATGGATTTTTCAAAATATTGTTTTGCCACGGCACTCTTATAAATGTGCTTACAAGCACAGTTTTCAGAATTTGTTTTCTATCAAACAATATAATAATCAAAACAAATACATTGTGCCATGTAAAAACTAAAAAAATATATGAACCAAACCATTGCAAATCGAAAAATTTCCATGAATTTCCCATGAGATGAAATAATGATCGAACTGTTGATTCCTTTTACCATTCCCGTAGGGGAAGCAAAAGATGAACATCGCAGAAATTTTTGGCCAAATTCCTTTTTACTCCGGCACATCCTAATTAAATCATTGCTATTTGTCAAAAGATTTCTTTAATTTTTCGATTTGCTAAGCCAAGGTTGCCAAGGTTGGATATGCTAAGTCACATATGATTAGTCGGTCAACTAGGTCTTGCTATAAAATCGATTTTCAAGAAGACAGCTTTTATAGAGATTGCTTTTTTTCGAGATGCAAGTATGTGTTACACAGTGAAAGACTTGGTTGGGGAACGTTTTGTTTATCTCAGCAAGAACTTTGATAATCTGAAGCAAGTCATTGACGGTTTTGGGAACCGATAAAGCCAACATATACATATATATATATATATATATATATACAGTCTGCAAAACGACTTTTTGAGAATTTTGAAATGAAACTCAAAATTATTTGCATTGTTTCTCGCTATGGAATGTCTTTGCTCTTATAAGAGACTTCTAACAACGTTTTGTTTCACCTAATGAAGCACTGGCAGTAAAATTTCTTTCGCAACTAGTTCCCTTGAAGCCCAAATCAAATGCTGAAGTTTACAACTTTTTAGAGAAAAACTTGATCTTCCGAGCTTAAAGTCAGGAAATTGACCAAAAAATTTGCTATTGATTTATTACCAAATGTATTATAGTTTGTTATTAGTTTTACCAGCCTCATTCTATATTAGCTTAATTCTGATTTCCTGATACTCGGTGTGATAATTATTTTCCCCGGAGAGAGTTATGCCTATAGATTCTTCACTGTGTGTGTATGCATTTGTTTTTTTGAACTTAGGTGCGTAAATACTAGAATTTCATTACGTAAATTTTAGAAATTTTAAAGTAAATTTATGATTTGCGATTCTGTTGACTTTTTTATTAATATATATTTAGGTTTTACATGATTTTCATTGAGACTTTTGTTTTTAAACTTTTTACAGGATTTTTTAACATTGTAAATACAAATAATCATTGCAACAACTTTTATACTGTTTATAGAAAACTTTGCAGCAAACTACAGCAATCAAATATAGCTTTAATGAATTGGAATGCAACAAAATATTCGAAACGTCGATAAACAACAATTTTTATAATTAGTTTTGCCAAAACTGTAATGAAATTTTTTTTCTGAATCATATGCACTACAAATTTATGTATGAAATATCTAAAAATATAATACTAATGTATAACTCGACAAGAATGAAATCGACCTATGTTTTAGGTTCATCGAATGAGCCAATACTCTTTAACAAATAAAATTATAACAAATAAGGCTATATTATGAATAAAAATATTTATTTATGGGATAAATATAGCTAAATGAATTGAAAAGAAATATCATTTTTGTTAACAAATAGAATAAAAGTCGAATAAATACAAAATCAACTTATTAGAATTTACGCGAATTTTTCCAACATGTTTTAAAATTTGTTTCTAATACTTGAGCGTGTAATTTCAACAACGTACGAGTACTTCGAGTAAATAATTCTCAATGTACTTTGAACAATTAGGATGAAGTATTGCTTAATATTAAAACCTATCCGAATTGACCAATATTTAAATTAGGAAAGCAAAATTGCAAGATGACCGTCATAAGTACTTATTGGTAATTTGATACATAATTGATTTATGATAATATTTTTTGTAAATATTTCTTTTAAAGTCTCAACTTAATTAATATTTAGAAACTGGTGTGTCAGATATTAAGTAAGGGTCGGTGTTATTAGTAAAACTTAAATTTTCCAATAATTTTCACTGCGTAAGTTTTACCATCATTCACAAAAAGCAAGTAACAGATCGAAAACTACATGCTACAATTATTGTAAGTACGTTTGTGGTCCATGCTCAAAAAATGTTTGCAACCTGTGTCCTTAAAAAAGTAAGTCATCTTTCGTGTATAGTTATAAGTGATATTAGTCCTATATTCATAGTACCGGTAAATTGACTTGTTTGGTTCATAATGATATTTATGCATAGTTCATATTTGCAATTTTTTCCATACTAATGCATATTTAACAAAAACATTATCATAGGGAAGTGTAAATAAATTCCAACCCCACTAAGCATATATGTTGAACAATTAATTGAACTGAGGAACGTTTATTAACCGGTCAATTGACCGGGATGGACTATCCAAAGTTGAATCACTTCTATTTTAATTGCCCAGTGAAACCAGAATTCAGTGATCAGTTGCAGGAAATCTATTGCAAATTGCAATTGTAGCATTAAATGTATATATCTACATGCAGTAGCATTGGCGTAGGGGCGTTCATATTATTTTTGGGATAAGTATACTTTAATTTAAGATTGAACTTCGTGCGTTGTTGTAAATATTAATTTGATTTTGCATTTGATTTTTTTCTGAAATTCAGTCTATCTATTCCGACTCACACTTTTGCTATTACAGGTTGGTCAAAAAATATGTCAAGAAAACATATATTGATTAACTCAACAGATGCCCTACATCGTTTGCATCACAAGCTAACGCATTTTGGACATTATTTTTAATTTTATATTCCTGTTATATCTAAGTATAATAATTCTTATTAGTAAAATAGTGAATTAATAAGCAACCTGTAACTAATAAAAATAAATTCCTTACAATAAAATTCAATAGCAAAAAAGATCATATGTCAGACCAAGCCTTACTGTAATTAAATTAGAAAATTACTTAAAACAATCTTACTTTCACGATAATTTCTATAGTAAAATACATATATTTGAATATATTTGTATTTTTCTAATGTAAAATATATTACATACGTTATATATATATATATATATATATATATAATTTTAAATTGTTCATATTAAAAATTCTAAGCAATGTTTTAATATGATAGTAAGTAGGCTTTGCCTACATATTTAGAGATGCCAAGTTGTAAAACTAAACAAATTTTTGAGAAAATGTTTATCATACATTTTTCGCACTAATTTTAGCATTCGAACTAAATTTTATTCGAATTTTAAATTTGCGACTTGAATATTTTTATGACAATATATTTCATTCTAATCATGAAAACTGATTTGATACAAACAAGTACGTGATACTTCCACGTCGGTTATTTCTAATGCATTTAATATAATAAAATTAATAAAATTTTCAAAGATCTAGTCAATTCTCGGGCTATTATATTATTTAACAAATAACCATATTTACAAATTTAGTTTGTATTAATGGAAGAATAAATCTAGAAATTCATCGACCAAAATGCAAAGCCGATGTTCTTTTTCCTCGCTTTCCCCAATGCAGACCTACATCTCTATCTTCAAAAGTTGTCCGTTTATCTTGATTACCGCTGGAGAAGCGTTTCCCGAAATGAAGTGCACTTGATCTTTCCATTGGGTCATCGATCCGCTTCCCAAAATGTAAAGCGCTTGATCTCTCATCTTCATCGATTTCTTGTGCCTACAAATGTTTATTTTATTATGAGTTATTTTGGAAACTTATCATATATATATTTATATATATAATGTATAGATATATATATATATATGTACTGTTTATATATATATATATATATATATTTATATGTATATATAATTATATACTACATGTATGATATCTCTTTATCTATACATATACTGTACATATGTAATACATAAGCATAAATTTCAGAGATGGCAACAAATTATTATTAGAATTTTGTTTTAAATTCAGTATTAAAAAAAGTTGTTTCAAACAACAGATGAAATTTTCCACTGGAGTGGAGATCAGGTCATTGATAATTTGATTGCATCAAGCCAATGCTAAATACCTGAGGTGAATAAGGACAAAATTGAACATAATAAGTACTTAGATCAATGTATTGTTTTTAATGCTATATATATATATATATATATATATATATATATAGCTCTAGCCACCACCGAATGTACTTTTCAAAAATAGACATTTGCAGATACATTCAGATCAAATACTAAGTTGCAAATTATCATTCATACATTAGATTAAAACAAAGGCTTGTGAAGAAATTGCTCTTTTTTTGGAAGATAAAAGCAGCAGAAGAATTACTTAGTCTTTGTAATTGCGTTGTACAAAATTGATTTGATAGTACACTTGGTCTGTTGTAATATTTGTTTACAAAACACATTTTTTGTTGTGCTTTATTAAGATATACTCCCAATGTATTTAGCATTAAAAGGAGATATTTAATGAAACCATTTAGTAGAGAATAAATGCAGTGCTGCCATAACTAATTTAACTGGAGGGATAGCATAGCAAGAGAGAGATTTTAATTTGGTGGTCGCAATATTTCCTTTCAAAAAAATCAATGTTTAATTCAAAGTTTAATTAATGAATGACGTAAATTATCCCTAAGTTATAATTTGAAGTTATGTAAATAAATACTAATTGAGAATAGAATTTGAGTATTATGTTGTTTGAATTCATAAAATATGACAAACTATTCAGGTGTTTATAAGAACTTCATATAGATTAGTGCTCTACTTTGCAATATAAAGTCTAAGAATTCATTGATCTAGTTGAATTTCATGTGAGTTACGTAAAGCAGAAGTGAAAACGGGCCAAAAATTTTGGCCACAGATAGATCGACCCCCAGCTTTAAGCCATTCAAGAGCACAATTTAGCCATTGTCTGCTACGCCATAAATTGGCTTAAGTGGAAAGTATTTGAATTCTTTTCTAAATTTTTACCTTTTTGAGAATTTTTAAAATCGAAGCATTTAGCTATATCTTCAAACTTTTAACTATATAACGTATAAGTTTTTATTTAGTAGTCACTATAATATTCTAGTTTAATTCGATCTGAACTATTTGAGCATAGATGGGAATGATTTTAAATTTTAAGCTGATTACAAAGAATTAAATACATTTTAATCCGAATGCAGAAATTTGTGAATCTGTTAATATCAATGACAACATTTCTAAATAACTGGTTTTTTGAATTTTTCTACGACAATATTGTGATCGATAATTTGTTCCTTAATTGTTTATGTATCAAATCATATATCAATTGAGTATACAATAGATATTTTTTGTGCTTAGATATGATCCTTCCCAATTTCAGCTCCATTTTGTTATGGCAACATACGATACATTTCTTATTTTTTTGGTACTAGTTCAATTTCTTGACATCAGCTGTCAAAGCACCAGAATTGTGTTTGTATGTAAGCAGCCAGGGCCAAGTTTCTCTGCTTAATGATGAATAGAATTGATTTTTTAGGATTGTTCTTGGGGCAACCCCTCCCCCCAGTATTAATAAGGAAAATCATTCCGATCGAAATAGGGCTAAAGCTGTTTAATCATGAATAGAATTCTGAGTGATTTCTTAACTGGCAACTTCGTTATGTTTATGAAAACGAACTTTATAATACAGAAACTTATTCTGTAGGGAATTTTATTTAACTAATTTCAATAGAGAATACTAATTTCGTAACTTTTATATGATTCAATTGACTTCAATTAAAAAATTTCATATGCCCTGTTCACAAAAAACAGTTATTTTTGCATTAATACATTTTCACGTGGATATTTGATCGGCGACTAAGTTTCATCGCATTTCACTGCTTCTCTTCTCAGTGAATAATTATGTTCTAGTATTTGTGAGATTGAAATACAGTGTGAACGCGTTAGTATTTTTATATATTTTTCAATCTTTGCACTTCAATGTTTCAAAAATATTGACATGAAAAGTGTGGCAAAATTTCCTTTAGAGTACAGTGCATACAATTCTGTCAACGTAATGAGATTACTCCAAAGATCATATTTCTAAAATGTGTTTATGCATTAGCATAGAAACTTGCATTAATGAGAGTTTAGTTGAATTCAATCATTTCTTTATAGTCTATAGGTTTTGAAAGAACAATTAAAAACCCAGAAAAAGTAGTCATTGCAATTTTTGAAGTTTATGACCAGCAATTTTCTTATAAATGCAATTTTGAATTTTTTAGATGAGATCAATTTGCTACAATCATGAAAAGACATGAACATCAAGTCGTTTTTGCACTTGTAGAATTGGTTCTAAATTGAATTAGTCGATGCAATCATATATCAAACTAGAAAAAATTTTGATTTGTAACACATTTGGAAATGTCTTACTGTCCCTAATGAATGTTGAAAGCAAAAAGAGTAACATATTATTTATTGACAAATATAAATATTATATTCAACATCACTTACTTTTTGAAATTTTTTGTAAACTGTTAGTAATGTCAGAATTTTGTTAATTAATTAATTTTCTATGTTTATGAATAGGGATTACATTAGGTAAAGAAACTCTTTTCTCCAAAATACTCATTGTAGTTCCACTGCAGAAGAGAAGAAACATGCTGCTAGATCCTTTCCTTAATTTTGAAAAGCCTAAGGACATATATATATATATATATATATAATATATATATATAATATATATATATATATATATATATATATATATATATATATATATATATATATTAATATTCAGATGAAAACTTTGGCAATCAATTGAAAGGAAAGTAATAAAAATTGCATCATCACTAAAAATATAATTATGCTAAATTGTAGGTCCTTCATACATTTGAATGCTAAAAAGCATAAATTCAAATTCAAAACAGTAGGAAAATTCCTTCAACATTTTTACTTGATCAAAAATTAATATATTATTGAAATGTAAAATAAATGATTAAAATTTATTTAAAATTTTTCCTGAACAAGATTTTTGCTAATTTAGTCAATCAATACAAAATTCTAAATGTATAACAAGACAAGTATTGAAAGCCCGATTTAATTTATTTAAAACTTATATAATTTCAAAATCAACTACTTGAGTTTTGCATAGAATTAAATTTCTCTCTCGGTGAAATTTATAAAATGTAAAGTAACTATATTAAATAAAAATATTGAAACAATCCAAAATAAAGAGTGGATTAGTGAACCACTTAAAATCAAAGTTAGGATTACGTTTTCACTTATGATTAACTTTATTAAAGAATTTCTGTTCTTAGATGTCTGTGAAAGGTGTATTTGCCAGAGAATTCTCATAATATATTTGCGTTCACTGTTTTCTAAATAAATCATTTTATAGATAGATATGTGTACTCGCTAATGCTCATGAAAATATTTTAATACATCTTCGAATGAGCATAGATTTGTTGAAAAGTTATTAGAATGACCCTAAGCTGCCCATTGTATCCTGAAACATACAAATCGTTTGTTCACACTTTCACACAATGTTCTCCAAGCCTTTAGAAAACTTGGAATAGGGGCAAATCTTGTGCATCTGTGCTTCCTGTTATATAGAATATTTGTTATAGAAACAAATCCTGTGATTGAAATAAACGAAAGGATTTGCATGTTCAATGCAAAATCGGATTCTTGTAAAAACTTTTAAATTCTTCACATAACTAAGGTAGGGCGCAAACGATACAACTTTCGTTGCTAAATCAATTAGAGCAAGCAATGTGAATTTTGAAATAATTTGAATTCCTTCAACCCAGTAACAAATAACCGCAACATTTTTGATTCTGTAAAAAAACAACCAACTTTCGTTCAGAATAAATCGTGC
Source organism: Hofstenia miamia (assembly GCA_900660155.1). Classification (NCBI taxonomy): domain Eukaryota; kingdom Metazoa; phylum Xenacoelomorpha; order Acoela; family Hofsteniidae; genus Hofstenia; species Hofstenia miamia. Next base: position 1,688,670 of record CABFPE010000058.1, on the reverse strand, counting down.
TGTAGAGCGCAAATTAAAGATGAAAATGAATAATTACACCACATTTTCGATTTACAAATCTGGTACAACCGATACATAGTGATAATAAAATTCTCATCTAAATAAAAACTTGGAAACATTTATACAGATTGAACTATACCTAGCGACAAAAAAATGGCACAAAAATCAAATTTTCAAACTCAATTTTCTAAAAGATGATAAGAAATAAAAACATAACATTCGAATATAAAATAGACATTTGTGATTTACATACAAGTTATGAGTTAATAAGGGATTAATTGTCCAGAATTGAAGATAGAGTTCCAAGCGACGAGGGATGGATTCTTTCAAATCTTTTTGAATTTTGCGCGAAATGTTTCCAGCAACTATCCTCAAAACGTTTTCTAGTTCCTCAATTGTCTTTGGGTACAGCTTCTCTATCTCATGCTTCATAATCGCCAAGAGATTTTCAATGGGAGACAGGTCATTACAGTTGGGAAGCCACTGAAGTGATTACACTAAATTGTCACTAAACCAAACACGAGTTTTGGTTGAAGTATGCGCTCTTGACCCGTCTTGTTGCAGTAGCCAGCCGTCAGGGTACATTGTGTTAGCATAGGGCATGAACTCCTCTAGAATTGTGATGTATTTATTTGTATCAACATTGCCTTTTACTATAGTAATGTAGAAACCTTTGTGAGAAAGTGCACCCCATACCATAACATGAGGTGAACACTTGGTCATACCTTTTTGTGGGGTTCTACCAACTTTGCACCAGTATTTTATTGTGTTCCGATGCAGATGAAAGAGGCACTCGTCTGTAATGAAAACGTTGTTCTAGGCAAAGCCCTCCATATCTCGACAAAAAACCAATCTCTTTCGGATGTGCTCCTGCGTTAGAAATGGAACGTTGTGTGGTTTCTTTTTGGTAAGGCCTGCACTTTTCAATCTTCTCTGGATGGTTCTTTCAGAAACTGTTGGTTGGCCCCGATCCATTAGTTGCTTTTTAATGTCTCTTGCAGAATATTCGGGATGGGCGATTGCAAGTTCAACAAGAATCTTTTGGTCGTTTCCCGAAATCATCTTGGGTCGGCCACTTCCCCGTTTTCTTTCAAGGGTTNTTTTACTACAGTAATGTAGAAACCTTTGCGAGAAAGTGCACCCCATACCATCACATGAGGTGAACACAGAGTCATACGTTTTTCTGGGGTTCTACCAACTTTGCACCAGTATTTTATTCTGTTCCGGGATGGGCGATTGCAAGTTTAACAAGAACCTTTTGGTCGTTTCCCGAAATCTTTTTGGGTCGGCCACTTCCCCGTTTTCTTTCAAGGGTTTCACCTTCGTCTAACTTTTTCAAATTCCGATATAAAGTTCGTTTAGACATCTGTGTTGCATTCAATAACGTCTTAAAATTTCTTTCTCCAAGTGAGTAAAGAACACGAAGTGTTTCCTTTTTGTTCTCACTGCAAGCCATTACATGAAAAGAGTTAATTCGTTTCAGTTTTCCCGCGATAATTTTGTTAACATGTGCATTTACATTAATATAATGCATTGCATTCGATAAATCAAAATAGATCTCTTCATGAATTAAAAAATCAGTTATATATTTGCATATAGTGGTTACTGAGAAACTCGTCTTTGAAAGTTGTGCCATTTTTTTTGTCGCTAGGTATACATTCCGAATGAATTGAGTTTTCGGCAAAAAATGCATGAAAATTTTCGTGCACAATATATTCTCACGCATTTTTCGTTTTACATACAATCCTACTGACATTAACACCAACAATATTTTCCACATTTTGTGGTTCAATGTTTGTCACTTTAAATAAATTATTTTATGTGATTAATCAAACATCAAATCAATAGCATTCACTAAAAAATTTGAATAAAAATGGTAAGTGGACAAAACTATTACATAAATTAAAGGTTTCCAAATATACTATTTATTGTTATTGATGGATTTTTTAAATTTCTAGAGTTTTTCGAGAAGAAGAGAGGCACGACAAGACATATAATCTTCCCATCTTCATGCGAAGCTATTTACGATTCCAAACAATAATGACAATTAATTTGATAAGGAATTTTAATAAATTTGGGTTATTATTATATTTGTGTCAACCATAATGATTACTTTAGGAATTAGAGGCACTAAAGGCAGTACACAGTTGGGTAGTCAAAATTTATTTATTGATTGATGTTTGTCAATGTTGATAGGCGATCGAACAGTCTAATCATGAGGTCTTGACGTTGGTAATCGATTGCAAATATCAACATTTGTAAAGAGAGTAGACTAATTAAATTATAAATAAATTAGTAATTTGCTCTTGAAAGCCTCAGCAAAAGAAGACGAAATATTAAACATAACCCAGCATGCAGATTTCTTAACTTTAGATTTCAGTTAAATAGAGCGATCATTAAACAATATCCATAAATGAATTTTGCAAGTTTTTTTTATTCAAAAAATCATTTTACCTATATTAAAATCGTCTAATATAAACATTCAATTTCATGTTTCAGCATTAACCCCTTCCTGGATTATCCCGAGATAACTCGTTTTTCCGATTTTATAAAATTTGGAACAGGACGAGTTGACTCGTCCAAAAGTTATTGTCGTTTTTTTAACTTAACGAGTTAAATCGTCCTAAAATACACATTGCGAGTCTTCTAGAGGCTAAAACGAGTATATTCGGCAAATTGTGCGCCTGGGATTTCTGTTGGTGTACGTTTTTTTCGCACAATCCCCATTACCTCCGATATCATAATCCTTCTATAGAATAGCTTTAAAATATAAAATAAAAAAATGTGATCTAAAATGAAACGCTTTTCTTGAAACACGTGTTCCGGGAAGGGGTTAATATTGAAAGCCTATTTTTAGAAATGTAATTAGCATTTCTATATCTCGCTTATATTGGTGACAATTAATTGATCATCAATAGCTTGCTACTTATAACATCATTGACTGCGATATACTGAATGGAATTAGTAGAAATATTTTAGTAAACATTTTTTTTGTTTTGGTTTACACCAGATTTCTACACTGCAATAGAAAATTAAATTTATTGCAATACGCTGTTTATTTAAACTATAATTTGCCATCTAGATCAAAACAAAGAAAATAGTATAGAATGAGAATACAAAAACAACTACAAAATGTGTTATTTTAGCAAAAAGTACTGTCTAAGACGGACACAGTAATATTTTGTGTTTATCTCATTACATGTCTTGTCTACTTTATAATAATCGTTTATAATTTGCAATGCAAGTAAATATTTAATAATTTAGCAATTAAGAATTTTCTTTTGAGTTCAAAATTTTAGATGGCTTAACAAGAAAATTAAGCATAAAATTGTGGGGAAACCTATTATTTCACCCTTAGTGAAAAATGCAGGCATTCTGATACATAGCGTCTGCTTTTTTGCCCTGTGCTACAATATTTGAGGCGCCCAGAGGCAAAAGGGCCAATCCACCATTCGGTAGTTTTGAGAAAAATAGCTTTAAAGTTTTACCATTTCTATTTTATGACAGAAACATGAATATTTGGTTTATTTTCAACCTTATTTTACCTATGTATAAAGGCGAATATTGTGACAAAATTTTTCTACTATTTAGGGGAAGGTTTAAAATTTCGTATCCCACATCTAACTCGACGAAGATTGTCTTATTGTTGACTGAAAGTTTCTTGGGAACTGGACGGAATATCTACATGGACAGATATTTTTCATCTTACAAATTGTTCATCAAACTTCTGGAATGAAATTTAACAGCTATTGGAACAATGCAATGGAACTGACGAGATATGCCTCATATAATGAAGTCTACACGTGGAAGAGAGAGGTACAGTAGTGTATTCTTATGGGAGCACGTGAACAGGATAATGATGTTGTTGTAGGTCCAGTAGAGAAGACTACTAACCAGCGATAATCCTCGACTATAACAAGGGAAAAGGAGGAGTAGATGTCNATTTGGCGGATTGGCCCCTTTGCCTCTGGGCTCCTCATTTATAGTTTATATTAAATGATTTATTGAAATGCATTAAAAAAAACAAATCTCTGCATATGCATCTAAAGCCTTTCTCTTAAGTAAAAAATACAAAAAAATTAGAAGTAATGCAATTGAATAAAAATGATAAACATGAGTGAACTATTATACTGTTTTCCAAATTTATGGATTGCAAAAGTATGAATATCCATAAAACAAATGTACTTACAAATGTTTGTGTAAGGATAAGTGACGCAATCAGCAAAATAGAAATTATCTGAATGAAGAAACTTAAGCCTGGATACGTCATCTTGCGCTCTAAATAGAAGCATTTTAATATAATTTTTCCTACTTGATAGTAGCAAGCGTATTGTGTGCAAACTATTTAGTTACATTCAATTTGTATTTTCAGTTACAATAATTGTATTTGTAAATGCAAGTTTCCCGACAAGGAAATTTTTTTAGAAATTCTCTTCGTTTTTAAGGAAATAAAAATAGGACATTTTCTAGGTATTTTGATTATGTTGAAGATAGATATTTTACAATATTTCATTAAAATAAATTCTTAGGTTTGCATTAATTGCTTACGAGGGAAATTTTTTAGAAAGAAAGTAGGCTTTTTGCTTGATAGGATAGGATATTCTGAAGAATTGAATATTGACATTCCTATGCATAAAATTTTTATCAGTAATTAACTCAAATATTTGAATGATGTAGAATGTTTTGAGTTAGACTATATACCTTAAATATACCTTAAATAATAATTTAGGTTAATTTTCATGAATTCAATAGGTATATTCAGAAATTAGACTTGAATTCATATTGTGTTCTTTTTAATTTGAGGCCTACAAGGTCATCTTGGTCTAAGATATAACACAAACAAAATGAGTAAACACCATATTTTTCAATGTATTCAGTATCCCAAGAAGATGCTAAGCAGTTGTTTAAAGGGTATGGTGCTGTTTTTTGCCATAAATTGTCAATAGCTATTGATGAACAGATATAAGTTTAGGTTTAAAATACTTAATTAATTATGCAATTTGTAATTTGTAATCCTGTAATTTAAAATGATGCATTCTGTAAGAAAAAAATAAGCCCTGAAGTTAGTATGAATACTCAAAATAAGATTTTAAATATATCCTAAATTTTAAACTTGAATTTATGCAATTCTTAATATCAAGGTTAGGTAGTAATATGAGGCACTCTTCTGCTTCGTATTAACTTTGTCAGAGTAATTCACATTGGTATGGTGCTGTAAGAATGAAGCTCAAACAGAGCTAAATTCTGGATTTAAATATGTTGTCCTTATGATCGCATTTATGGTTAATTAACGAAAATTGATTTTTGAAACATTAATACCAAGGTTTTTAATTGCTCGCAAACCTTTTATATTGATTTTCATGTGAGCAAAATTCATAGTTATTTATAGTTTATGATTCTACTACTTGGCGTTAATTAATTTAACCTTAAATGTTGACGAAAGCAATGGAGTTCATTGAGCATTTTTAAATAACACCAAATTATATCTGGATAGTTTTGACTTCGTAGCTGTTGAAAATAAATGTGGTGTTTTTATGCAACTATCTAATTAGTAAAAGTACAGAAAACTTCAATTTTCCATTATATGAAAATTAATTACTCTCATTAAATTTATGATGGGGAATTCTTTTAGTAGCCTTTATTAAGACAATGTAACTAAAAATATTTCAAGAAGTATACAATTAATTAAATCTTTCAATTTATATATATATATATATATTTTATATTCATTTATTCATTCAGTTCTTATATATAGTGGCCATGCACATATTTGTTGGTGAAAAATTTCCATATTTAGTGACATTTTAATATGAATTCTGTGAAAAATATATTTTTAGATTAATTTTTTACACAATATATTTTCTCAGGTGTATTAGCCAAATAAATTTGTATAAATTATTTTTTGCAATGCTTTTGTAGGAAAAACATTTCTTCCTGTCACTAAATTTTAATAGTAACGCCAATTGTGTAAAATAGAGCCTACCGAATATATATATATATATATATATATA
>CABFPE010000058.1:1627203-1665871 GCA_900660155.1 Hofstenia miamia | reverse complement strand
AAAAAAATATGCATTGTGAAAATAATATATTGAGTTCATTTCACTTGTAAGCCTTCTAACACCTATATTCATTGGTGTATTAACATGCACGGTTTTGCTTAAACAAAGTATACAAATATTGGTTTATCAAGTATTTTGTTTAAAATTCCTCTATATTTCATACATCTGTAATATTAACGTGCTTTTATGCTTTACTTTTTCTGAAAATTTGCTTGTTTTTATTGTGTATTATGCCTATAATGATTAGGTTATTTCGTTATCCTAGCAAACAAATTAAACATGTTAATTTCTACAATGGAAAAACAACAACGTATTTGGAAAAACAATATTGTAGCCTTTGTGTCTTTTTTTTGTATTATCTCTATTCCCATCATACATTGTTTTAACAAATAACACCATAAACTCATTGTAGGGAACAATATTAAACGTTGACATGTCTTCTTTATAATGAGTATAGCAAAAAGTTTACATTAACTTATATATATTTTTTTTAAAAGGTCAAACACATGTATATTAATATACAACGCATGCAAGGGTATGTTTGAAAATTGAAAGTGTGATTGCTTTATGGTGGAACAATATTAAACATTCGGGTATCCCTTTTTATAATGAGAATAGTAAAAAGTTTGCATTTAACTCGCATATTTTTAAAAAAGCCAAAACATGGATTTAAATAATTCATGTTTCTTTCTAAGTGTTATATATTAAATTAATTCTTTTATTATTCGTTCTAGTATTGTATTTTTCTTCTCAAATGCATTAGTAAGAAGGAATTGTTATCTAGTAATCCCCCACTTCATTTTAGTGTGTGCGACCCTCGCGTTTTATAATTGCCTAATCAGTGGAAATTGAAGTTTAATTAACTTACCGCTAATGCACGCTCTTTAAAAAGTGGGGAATGGAAAATGGTTTGACATGAGTCAGTGATTGAAATACAGCGTATGGTGAATGTTAGTCTAACACAGATGCAAGCGAGTTGGGTAACGTCTCCAGCCATATATCAGACGGGTAAGCTACTTTTTCAATATTTTATACTAAATATTTCAACTTTATAATATTTTTACACCTTTTTTGTTTTAAACAATGTTTTGCATTGGTGTTTTGTTTGGTTAATTTTTGTATTTCCTCCTTCGATGTACACATTTTTTGGGATGAGCAATATTATGTATTAACGGTTTTATGTGTCTATAAACCTTTCCTTTGTACACGTATATTCTCCTTTTTAAATTAGTTTCAATGCATTGATGTTTTATCGAGTATTGTGTATAACCGAATTTGTTTAATTTATTGCAAATGAGTGAGTGGGATTATTTAATTATAATGATTTTTAACTAACAATGCGAATTACGATGTAAATTTTATATACACCTTTGATTAAAGGTAAATTATGAAAAAGTCAAAATGTTTTTTAATTACTTTTGCGATTGATTGAGTTGACTAATGAGAATTATTTAGACGCAATAATTTTTTAAATAGTATTGCAAATTATGAATTTAAATTCTTTGTAAGCGTTTTTGCCATTGAAATTAACATACATCTCACAATACGCATTTCAAGTTTATTACATTTAGATCAAATGCAGAATTGCGAGTAATTTTGCGATATAATACTTTGGAAGAGTGGAACACCATGTGAAGCATACAAACACATAAACATCCTCCGTAAATCAAATGAAGTTGAAAAAACATGTAATAGTCAACAAAGCAGTGAAAGTCGGAAAACCCATGTAATGTATGCAACCATATAACATTATAAAAAGCAAGTAAGAGTGAACAACGTGGAAAAGTTGATAAAAGCAGTGAAAGCCGGAAAACCCATGTAATGTATGCAAGTCGTGTAAAGTCACCAAAACAAANGAAAATGTATACTGGTTTTATTATGTATTACGCCATTAAGTATAGCAAATATGCAATCTCTTTGTTTAATTTCTATATTTAATATTTTCCATGTGTATTAAATTAGTTTTGTTTTTTTAACATGTAAACTAGACAAAAGTGTTTTTTACTAATGTCTAAAAATTTTAAACGTTTTTATTAGAACAGATTGCATGTATACTAGTCATTCATTTTTACTATTACCTATAAAATTCCATGCGCATTTATTATGAAAATTAATTATTGGTTGAAAAAAGACATGATATGATAAACGTGTTACAATGAATTTTGACAAATGCGAAATGCGATTTAGAAAGTTTTCCCAAATTATACTGTACATGTAATCAACCAAACTCGTGGAATGTAATGTGTTATAACATGGTATATATTAACATGGCGTAATGCAAACAATTGTGATTTTAACAAAGTGAAATTAGTCATAGCGAAAAGTGGCCCTAACATGAATCAAAATCAATTAAAAGCATCACTAATTGAAATCCATTAGTAGACATACTTAAAAAATATCTGACGTCACTGAAAATCCATTAGTAAGTTGTCAATCAAACACTGAGTCACTAAAAACACTCCTCCAATATTGATGAATCAGTTAAGTGTTACGAGAACTTCAGGGTGTCCCAATGAGACGGGATCTGTTTATGTATACTACTAGCATGAAATTATAATAATTATATATGTATAGCAAAATAATGATTGCTTTCTATAGGTTTAAAAATAAAAAATTTGAGCAGTGACTATTTTGAAGCTCTGCAATGTCAAACATTGACCAATCACATTTGAATTTTTATCACAAATGCTCATATTTAGCAGAATGTCTAATTTTTACAAATTATATAGAACTTGTGTGCCAACAGCATCATTAGATATTTTATTGAAGTTCATTGCTCTGAGTCATTTTGTAATGTACACTTTTACAATTTATACACAATTGCTAAAGAAGTTGCTGTTTTTTACCTCTTCCATACTATATCTTTGATTAATTTTAATGCTAAAATATGTCTATACAAGTGTTGGCTTTTACATTTATGAATTATTTTCCTTAATACATGGTGTTGCATAATTAAGGGTGTTGCTACAATGAACATGTATATTAACAGAAGTAAATATGTCAGTTTGCCTAACAATTAAAAACTTTGTCAAAAAATTAATTTGCTCAATTTAGTTTTATCAAAAACATTTTGTCGCTAGATGGCATCCAATCAAATCACTTCACTTCCATGTGGCAAAAAGTCATGGGTGTTACGAGCACTTCAGGGTGTCCCAATGGGGCCTCCTTCTGCCCATCTTAACTACTCATGCGTCTTGGAAATCACATTAACACGTTATATTGCAAGGAAAATCTGCCAACAACTACGTTACCCAATTTCCTATAAAACTCATATTACTACTGTGTAGACTAACATTCCCTTTTATCATAATTAGTACAGAAAATAAAGCTTTTATTACAGAGGATAATGAAAGGTCTGGTATATGTTCCAAACTAAAAATCATTACCCAACATTGCCCTTGACATTTTTGTTCTAAATTCTGCTACTGAGCGGCTTTCATTTGCAACTCAAAAAATCTTTTGTTTGCTTCTTTCAGTTAATTGTACATTTCATTAAACATCTCAAATTGTTTTTGATAATTTTCGAATCTAGTTTCAAGAGGAAGTTATCACAAAAATTATTTCTAAATTTCCTCCAACTTATTAACATGAAAAGAAGAATAAATCATTATATTTGTAACATAAAAAATATAAATATTTAATAATTCAGTCAGTGAAAATTTAAAAATAAAAAGTTCTTCATTACAATTTTGACGTTTTCACTCTAAAAATACAACAAACTATTTGCTTAGTTAAAATTTAAAAATATGTGGGTTAAATGTCAAAGAATGCTTACAATGATGGCTCAAATTCAATGTAGCCGCCAGTTAAAACGCATGAATTTCGTTGTGGCACCTATGTAAAATAAATAGTGATAAAACGTAAAAAATAATTACATGGCATTGAAAATAAACTATGCTGTTTTCTTTCCACATTTGGGTTTGAATCACCTCACCAGGATAAACAGGGTTTGAAAAGCGAACCTAAAGGAAAAAATAATTTAAAGTGAGAAAGTGGGACATCTACTTCTTATTTTTAATAGAAAAATGAATCAATCAGGAATTGGTGTTATTTACATCTCTTCGTTTATCTGGATATACAATAACGCTCCTAGAACAATGTCGTTTTCATTTAAAACAATACCATTGTTCCAAATATTCACTTCAAAAATTCCTATTTTCTAAAATTTCATGTAACATTAACCCATTTTCCAAAATTCTAGTTCATTGGAATCAATTAACCATATAATGTAAGTTTCCCATAAAAATATGTACAAAACCTTTATGGATTTCACACGATCTCCATTTAAGTAATTTTCAATCACATGTCTTGTAGCAAAGCCCAAAACACATAACCCATGTGCTATAGGCTTTTTGAATCCAGCAGTGCGCGCAAAATCGGTGTCAATATGCAGTGGATTCAGGTCTCCATTGAGTCTGTACCACGCTGCCTGATCTTCTGAAATCATTTCACTAACAGCTTTATCATAAAGTCTATCTGGGTGAGCAGCGCATTGCTAAACATGATACAAGTCAATGAACAAAATCACTTTGTATATAAATATATTAATTTGTTAATTTTGCTTACTGTTGCATATACATTAAAAATTCATGATTTTTTATCTAATATAAAAGAGTTACAAAAGTATCCGAATTGAATGTCAAACAATGTTAAAATATTACAGGTTCAGCCATTTCCAGTGGACAACGAATGCAAGCAGCTTTGCCAGTTAAACAAGGTGGCTTGAGAGTTCCCATCGCTTCTGTTATAGCACCAGATGCTTTCAATGGTTCAATAACTGACTCCAATTCCCTCGCTCAACAGATTATTCCTCATATCGATTTACTATCCTACCAATAAGCTGAATTTCATGATATTTTCTCTTCAGCTTGCGGAACAAATTCCATATCTTCACCTGTTCACATGGCTCCTAAAGCTCAGAAGATCCTTGCAGCCGAGTTGAATACCAATATTTTAACAAAATTTTCAGCAATTGTTCCAGCAATCGTCATAGAGTGAGGCTTCAATCATGTTCTCTTCCTCACAGTGGTGATTGGCTTTCTGTGATACCTCTGAAGACTCTTGGTCTTACCTTAGCGCCTTCAGAGTTCCGAGCAGTTCCCTGCTATCTTTTAGGTATCACACTCCTCAGCAATGAGCAGGCATGTCAAAAATGCAACAAGACTGGACATTTACGGCGATCATGCCATGTGTTGCTATGGTGAATTTGATAAAATATATCGCCACGATCGTGTCCGTGATGTCATATTTAATCTTGCTTCTAAAGCTGCTCTAGCACCTATTCTTGAGCAGAGAAATCTCACTTTGTCTCGCTCTCGTCCTGGAGATATTTTCCTCCCTCGTTGGTCTGCCGGTAGACCTGCAGCTTTTGATGTTACCATCACCAGTTTCTTGCAATCATCAACCTTGTCTCATGCTGGAATTGCTGCTGGTCACGCTCTTGAAGTTGCAGATGATCGTAAAATAGCCAAGCACGCCCCATCTTGTCTTGCTTCTGGAATTCGGTTTATTCCTTTGTCTGCTGAATCTCTTGGTGGTTGGTCTCCTCTTGCTATCAAACATCTTCAAAGAATTGGTTCTATGGCAGCATCTCGGTCTGCTAACATTGATCATAAGTTTGTAATCAGACAATTTTTGAACAACTGTCAATTATTCTTCAGAGGGGTTATTTCAATTCTTAAGCCAACTCTTTCAGCAAACCATCAATCATGAAGATGCCAACTTCTCTTAATCTAATATTTTATCATTATTTTTTCTTATTACTATTATTTGTGTTTTTTGTTTACTGATTCTTTTCTTTTGAAATTATTACATTTTTGTAAAGTTGATTTTAGATGATTTCCTTTGTAAACTAATCTTTTTATATATTTGTAATTATAAAGTAAGGTAAATGAGTCAAACCTGAAAAAAATGTTTAGTAATCATACTGCTATTTGTTATGTAACTAATAGTAAAGTTTTCGTATTTAAAAATGCACAGCAGAGGAAATAATTTTATTATCATTCACCAATGTTACATTGGGAATGATTCAAGAAAATAACGTACAAAGGCACTACTACCTCAAAACAGTCCTTCTAGAATCCAGAAAAGGTAAAAAGGCTATGAGCTACACAAGGCATATTAAAATTAAGTCCATGAGGTTAAAACGGGATGCTGGACAATCACCTGCTTTCTATTTGGAATACTAGACATTTGTCAGTTATACTGAAAAAGAGGCAAACCCAACGACTACTAGATGGCTATCTCCAACAAATCCGCCAAAATAATCATTTTGATCCGATTTTTCCCTTAGATCAAATACATAAATTAAATGTTAAACCATGGGTTATATTTTAGAGTTTGAGTTTCAACAACCCAATTCTTCCGCCATTTGCTGTAGAGATTAATAGCTTTTAATTGTATGTTTAAAACACAAGCAATTGATATCGTACAAGTTGGTGTAAAAAAAGACTTTGTGCAGACATCCCATGTGATGCCAGTGGAGATGGCGCAATCTCATGCATTTGAAATTCACCTAGAACAACGAATACATGGCCAATACAGTTGGAGATCGATGTGAAGAATTGTCAAAGAAGATTATGTGAGATGCATGCCTCAATAATTTCAATCACATTAAAACAAATGTTTTTCCTAAATTGAAAAAAAAATTTTGTATATAGCAAAAATTTTAATCCTGTAGAGTTTGAAGACAACATCTGCAGTTATATTAAAGATGTCCAAAGTGACAATGAACAGTTGTTGGATAGCAATAAGAAGTGAGAAATAGCATCATCAAAAATTGAATTTCGCTAGAAATATTTCAATTTTTCAAGTAACGACGCAGGAACAAGTATCTTAAAATAGCTAGTTGTTGTTATAGTAACATTATTTTGATATGAGTTACATTGAATTTGTGTTTAATTTTGATTCAAATCAAATATTTTAACGTAAACTTGGGTTTTATTTATTAATGAATGACCAGAATTCTTATTTATGTTATGATAAACTTTTCCTATAAATGCCTTGTAATTTAGTTTAAGTAGAGCACATATGATTATGTAAATAATGAATAAGAAGTTATTTCTAAGTAAAAATTGACTATATAGCCGAAGCAATAGACTCGCTAGGGTTTAACACTGCTTTACAAAACGATCTTAATACTACTTGACAAGTATCTAATTCGAAAAATTATTCATATGTTAACATTGTGAGTATGGTAATCAGCAGAATGGAGCCAGTATTATTCAGTTAAATATCATTTACATTTGAAAAATTTGTGCATAAAACCTAGTTGAACGAACATTACAAATAAGACAGACAAAATAAAGCCAAGATTAAATTTCATACTAACATTTGCTAACCCTATACTTTTCTACATTAGGAATTGATAATTGGAAAAAAACAAACTTACTTTGACAGAGTCAGAATTGCGTTTTCCGCCGAAATTCCCACCACCAAGCACCAGCACCGAGAATTGATTGAATGCCAATTTCTTACCAGTTGAATCAAAGGTTTCCGCTAAGATATTGAAATTTTTAGTCGGGCGATTGAATTTTTACGTTTCTACGCGGCCTAATTTAATCCATTGACTAACAACTGGTGATATGTCAACATACTGTCAATAAATCAGCGCCAAAAATTCGGACTTTCTAATGAATTGAAGCAGTATTAAAAATGGATTTTATGTTAATATTATAAACAAACTGTCGGCAAATGTGCTGCAAATCTAGACAACCATTAATTCTTTATGAAAGCTGAATGTCGCCAGGTGAAAATGGCAATCAACTATTTTCGTGGAGTTGGTTTTGAAATCCTACAATTCTATATCACAATATGTAATTTGCCATATTTTTCAGCAAAAACAGCAGTAGGTGAAAAATAGTTTTAAAACATAAAACACGATTTAAAAATTTGATTTTTTCAAAAAACACTCACAATGATTCATGAAACAAGGTGAATTTTTGCATTTCAGATTTCTTACAATTGATAAAACACCAACCATTTATAATTGCACATCTGCCAATTCCCTTGTCTAGAACTTCCGCGATGTACACATTGGAAGTGACGGCTTCTTCAACAGGAATTGGGGCAAACAATTCGACGTAATGTTCACCGTGAAGTACCTTAAAATGAAGAAATCATTCTTAGAATTGTACTGGTAAACAATTTCAAAAAGTATAGAAATACAAATTTTAACTGTTGATTTTGCTATAGTGCAAGAAATAAATTTTGTAAGCATATTTAACTTGGAATATACAGTAGCACATTTGTATATGAACTCATCTATTTTTGTACAGGTCGCTAATGAACCTTCAAAATTATATATAAAGTTTGGTCTCAATAATACAGAAAATATAAAGGATAAAATAATTATGCAGCGACTCTCGTATGAAATCATTGTTCTAGTAATAGACTAAATCTGATATCATGGCTTTTCTATTGCACGGATAATTTTATTAAATCCGTAATGGTATGCGTCAGCCAAACAATGGAAGAAAATCTGACAATGCTAAATCTCATTTTAACATAGTAACTATAAAATTACTCTTGCTTAAGTGAACAATACAATTGGTCAAAATAATATGAGAAGCAATCGGGCATAAATATACAGCCTTGTGCATAATAGTTAGGACCGATTAAATAATTCCAATTTTAAGCGACCATATAGTTCACATTTGTTTAAAATTCGGTTAATAGTGGATTTCATTCACAAAATATCAATCCATCGAATCCACTTTCAACTGCTTCGACGTCAAACGCGGGCAAACTCTGGAAAGACGAGCTAAATTTGTTTTGGAACAGCCCGTTGGTTTAGAAGTGCGCCTAGTTTTGCTAATGACCCAATTTGACCGATTCTTTTATAATGTGAAATAACTAAAGATACAGTTTGCTTTGACAATTGAAGAAATTCGCAATTTTTTTCTGTGTAATTTTGAAACTATAATTTTTGGTATTTCGAAGGAAATAGTTTTACCACGCATTTTGCGGTGAATAATGCACAGCAATTGTCAGAAATGTTAAGCTTAGACCTAAATGCTAACAGGTACATTCTGAAATTAGCATTCACACTTTCAAAGTAACAGTAACGAAAAGCACAAGGCTGTAAGTTATACTGTAAATTGATGGAAATAACAAAAGCAGAAAAGTAAAGGGATTTACTTCTGATTAAATTAAAATAAAATTTGCTAGATTTAATTTTTACGTTAAATTTTATATAGAAGAATTGTAGTGGGACCATACATGGGCAAGGACCAAAAGCAGGTGTCTAATCAAAGAAAGCATTTGAAATTTCAACAATCTGTAATCTCGGCAAAGGCAATTGCAATACCTTTGGGCCGAAATGTATATTGCATGTTTGCATTGCTCTGTTTCAATATGTTTAGTGGGTGCTACTTAATAGACAAAATATTGTTTTGAAATGCTTATAATATATCTTACAGCAACAATTAGGGGAAATACGGGTACAATGACCCGCTTTTTTTTATAAATCAGTGCAACAAGCATATATGTAAATTATCTCCATTTTATTGTTATTGTTCTGTTAACCATCAATGTGTAAGGGAGCAACCTTTAATAAAATATAGCCATCATCATATATATATATATATCTGAAGAATGGTCCTGGTACTCACAAATATTGGAGCTTGGATAACATGACCCCAGTAAATTTTTTGAATTTAAAATCAAATCTGGTTGTCGCATTGACTAAGTATATAAAAGCTGAGTTTTAAAGCTGTAAAATAGAAAAACAATAAATCCTAATGTTTCCCCAAACAAGATAAAAGTGCCCCCAGCAAGTGCTTACATCACCTTATAATTCAATCACTTACACATCATAATAAATTACCAAAACGTTTCTCATTCTCACTGTTCCATATGCTTTGTGAGGATAGCTGAGCAGATTTTTTGACCATATCAAAAATTCATAAGCAAGCTCTTAGTGAAATCCAAATCACTGCACATGTGGGAATTTAGTTAAAAATGGCTGTTTCAGAAACAGCAGTTGAAATAGCTCTCAGCAAGCACACGATTTTTCAATTTCAACTATGTACAGGAGAAACCCTTAATGTCTACTTGCTATTAATTGCTTAAGAAAATTGTAAAGGAAGAAAATGTATAAGGCACACTTTTTGAAGTGGAACTATTTCTAAAAATGAATGCATAAAATTTACAAAAATATATTTCTTAAATACTATCCGTTTTCAGCACTTCATTAGATTTGATACAATAACTTCAACTATAGAAAAAAAGGAATTTAAGCAGTTCACCAAAATGTCGCCGACTATGATTTATTAAAACCATACACAACTTTTGTATAAAACATAGTAAATTTTGCAAGATTTTATTGTGAATGTCGTAATATGTAAGCAGCAAACCTTCTTTAGTTCTGTAGATTGAAGTAAAGGATGGCGATGAAAAAGTTCTTTTGTTACACCTCTTTGAGGAATGATACAGGCGAAGGTGGGCAATGCCGCAAATTTAGGATGACCTTCATAGACGAATTGTGAATCGCTAGCTTTTGCACCGACTAGAGCAATTAATAAATAAATTAACTGTAAAAGAATTACCTGACATGTTATAGAGAGATACATTATTATGAGAAATGTTATACGGGACTATAACTGAAGGAGAATTCTAAAAACGGCAGTTACATAAAAGGCCGTTTTTCTAACGGCTGCCAAGCAAGTAGATGAATTGAATGTTAGCATTGGTGACGTTGAACATGAAACGCTTCCAGGTGTTCAAGAGCTTTGAAATGAATTACTTAAATTGAAAAATTTTAATTAAAATAATGAGTGCCCCATTCTGACACAGAAAAAAAACGTAAAGTACAAAAATGGTTTGCTTCCATCTTTAACAGTATAAAGTCTGAAGGGACAAATTTGACCATTTCGCGCATCTTAAGCACCGTATGCAATTTGACTTAAATACAAAAACATCTTACTTTGATTTTCTGATGCTTCTCTAAAAGAGCTACATTGATTTTTCGTGTGGTGGACAGGAATCAAATTCATCAATTGATTTAAAAAATTAAATAGATTTGCACATTTTAACCCTTTAAATGACAATTACGAAAATTCAACTAGCTATTTATACTCCAAAAACATCTTTCAAATTTCAATGTTTTGAACATTTCTTAAAACTATATGTAAAGATTGTAATTCTCCTATGAGCATGTCAAAATTCATTATATTAGTTCATTGGCAAGACGTTGAAGACGAGGTCAAATGGACCCCAATTGTCATCTGAGGGATAAAAATAATTAAGAAAATATTTCTAATATTGAATGTATCACGATCATTTGTAATAAAGATGGCCTTAGACTAAATCATAAAATAATTCTTGTAAGAATATTTCATAATGCCCTGCAATCTATGTTGTATAGCATTTCGTATTCGAAAATTCAAAAACTGGTACAGTACAGGGATAAATCTAGAAATTACTAATAGGGGCATTGAAATATTTTAAACAAAAATAATTTAGCAGTTAATACTTTGTATGAATCTTATAGACATTGTATTGTCTCCAAATAACCATTTACAACAACACGTGTGCATTTTACAAGCATAAACACACAAACACTGGTCTGCGTGAAGTGTAACAAGAACTTCTTTGAATAGATTTGAAACAATTTTGAGTTTGACAAAGTAAAGAAGTGAATTAGTAGAGATCTTATCATATCTTCTAATGTCTCCTGCAATAGCTATTACATTATACCTTCTTTTAAAAAATATGCAAATTCGATGATTAAATGAAACAATGACGAAAAAAATTTGAAAATTTTGCTCTTGCAAAAAGTCAAGAAATGCATTAAGAAATTTAAGAGGAAAACTCAACCTTGTTGACAATGACTTTCGAAACAAAATTCATAAATTGATTGAGACCTAGATCTCCAGTGGGATGAAAGGTAGATGGATCCACAATCGTCTTCCAGTTTTCATGAACTAAAAATTATAATCCACTTTTCAAATAAATAACTTACCATCTTCAAGCGAAAATAAGGAATCCAACTTCTGTATGTTCACCCCTGTTGTGCGAAAAGGCTTCACTAAAAGTAAAAACTTTTTTAGATTTATTGTCAACACCAGAGATGCAATCGGTTCACGATTAATTAATCGATAACGCGGTGATCGGGCTAGCAATGTGAGCAAATGAGCCGCTGTGGACGCGGTTAAACATCTTAAGTAAGAAACGGTAAAAACAAATGTCATATTGTACAGCCCAATCTCAATACAGTGAACATGAAATATGAGAACATATATACCTTACATAAAATAGGGCCACATGCCATCCCAGCAATGGAAATAGGAGGGATTGAAAAATCAATGTTTATGGCTTACTGTGGTAAGAAACCATCATAATCCGTAGTATGCATAGTTTCTGCGATTAATTACTAAACATTAAATTCATTATTACTTTTACTAAAACAATACATTCAAGATTTACTTCAACTTATTAGTGAATGAAGAACGGCAACTATGGAATATATCAGGCTTTTTTAAAACAAATTTTAATTTTTTACTGCTGTTCTAAATATAACTTTTGAATATATCACGTATCTATTTGCTATTGCAAAGATTTCAATTTTGATAAATATCGCCTCCTAGATCAAGACAATACTTTTGATGACCTGACCGTATTATAAGTAGTGATAGAATAAAAATGTTTCTTTCCCAGAGTGGGTGAACGTCTTTCAGAAAATTCACCCGGTTAGAAAATTCTAAACCGATTGCATCTCTGATTAACACAATAAAAAAGATACCTATTAGTAAAAACTAAAGCCAATCCAAACATAGGGTTTGTTAGTTTACAATATTTTATTGAAAGCTTTAGAAAGCTTAAAATAAAATCAATGGTTAAATTTGCCTTATGTTTTAGAGATTTAAAATGCAATCAAAATTCCGTGTGTTACAAGCCAGGGTGGTTAAGGCTAAAAAACAACATCTACAGTGGTGTGCAAAAGTCTGAATACACCTACATAATTGTATATAATTGGCTCTTTCACTTATCTGTTGCAAATATACATGGTCAAAACAGTATTACATCTTTATATTGGTTCATATGTTAAATGTTTTGATTAGTTTATATGTGTAATGAGATGTGTGGCAAATGAGAGCAATTTGCATTACATTTTTAATATGGAGCTCTCAATTAGTATTTGTGCAAATATGGTGCTGCTAAGGGAAGCAAGTTACTCATATTAACAAATTGTTGATGTTAGTCTTGGAGGTGCATAACATACAATTGCCAGACAAGCATCTACTGGCAGTAAAGTTTTGGGAAAGGTAGTGGGTGTTGCAGAAACCTCTCTTTCCAAACTATCTGCCTGATCCACCAAATAGTGACTTCCAATCCTAGTGTTAGCAACTCATTTGTATTGGACCAACTTACACCAGAGGTGCAAATCAACACCGCAACAATGTGCTGGTACCTCCCTAAAACGTTTTTTCTGATATTCTTTTTTGCTAACATTGGTGGTTTAAGTTATTGAAATCAATAAAAATGCAGGTGTATTCAGACTCTTGCACACCACTGTAGTTATACGAGTATATATTATTAGTGCAAACTAGTGTATAAAAAACTGCGCATATCTCTTTTAAAAATTTACACTTAATATTCTTTAAAATATGTTTGATGATAAGTCGAAACAGTCTATCTGGACCACAATGGCACACGTACTCAATACTGTGGGCATATCTATTCTTTACCACCCAGTCAAATGGATTCAAATCGCAACATTGCCAAATTATCTAGTCAAAAAATGTAATTGTTTACCTTGCGACGCCCATCCACCAGCCACTTCAAAAACGCTGCCATTTTCTTTGCATTTCTCATGGCAAAGATTTAGAACAAATGGAGCGACTAGATTGGGGGCTAGATGATGGTGTAGATCTAGGAGTTTAACTCGTCAATTTTAATGAGTTGGTAGCTACATGTATTTAATACAAAAAAATTCTAAAAAAATTACCATTTTATAAAAATAGTCAATAACAAAAATAGGAAAAGTTTCTTAAAGTTGTAGCATTTGACATTAGAGTTGGAATCGACTGAATCAGATAAGGTTGTTAATTTCTCAGGCTGGACTTTAAATGAAATACATTGAATAGAAGTATATTGTTCTATCGTACACTAATTTCGCTCTATTAATCTGCAAGATTTCTAATAGATTAATTTTTACTTAGAAGCATTTTCTCACATAGGATTACCATTGAGATTCCTTTATAAATGGATCCTAAAACAAAAATGTCCTTTAGAGAACAGCCTCTAGAAACCATTTTTCCACCTTAAATCTCCATTCTCAGGATAAGACTACTTTCAGGATCATTATCAAAAAGTGGGTTTTGATTACTTGCGCCATCCATATAAGCATATGGGCTTTCCTTTGCATAAACGGAATTAAGTTTCGCTGTGCTATCGATATGGGATCGGAAATTTAGTGATGACAAACTATTTTAAATGTTCCAAACCCTTAATGCTTTTCGAAGATCATGCTATTCTTAAAAAGAGTAATATTATGAAATCACATATTCTTCTTAGAGACATCTTTTTGCCATGCGCGATTTTGGTCAATCAGCAGCTATTGATGTTACTCCTATGATTTTACTGCAAAATTCAATTGTTTTTACTGCAGGAACTAATATTCATATTTTCGGACAACTGAAAGATCTCAAAATACATAATTTTGTTGAGTGGAACTTCGAGAAGGATGATATCTTGCGTGTGATCTCTCTTGCAAACCATGCTTTTTTCCAAAAATTAGCGGTCACTCAAAACATTGCCAGCCAACCCTATATGTTCTAGATACATTGAGTACAAGCATTTTTTCTCTTGTTTTCTGTCTGACATCTTCATTGAGATCCTATGTATGTTGTGCTCTTTACAATTTTAATAACCCAAAATAATTGAATTCCTGATGATTAATTCAACGTTATCTGTCACATAAACATACCTTATCACTACTAAATTTAAAAACAATGATGTAAAATAAGTTAGTACAAGGTTTCGTTTTAATATTTTTTGCTAACGTCGTCGGTTTGGCAATGCTTGCATGTTACAAAATCTCTTGCCATGTGATTTCATTTTACAAATTACATCGTCAATATTGTATGTTGTAATTCTGACAACAAATGATAAAAATTAAAAAAACTCGAAGCAGAATTTAGAAAATATGAATATAGTCACGTGGGCTAAAATTTACGAATGCAGTTTTGTGGGGTAAAACGTACGAGTGAAAATTTGCATGAAAACCTTTAGAAAAATGTGTAACTTTTAAGTTCTTTACAGTTAACAATTGATAAACAACATTTCCACCAATTTTCATGACAAACTTTTTGGATTCAGGAGGATTACTAACTTTCATGTGAGTACAATAGTTATTTTCCCGATATTAAGTGTACGACATCTCCACAAAACTTTATTGTTATTCATGATGGTTTTATTTAATTTTTTCGTCAATCACATGTTTGCCAACTTCAGACTCAGCCCTTTTGACATGCTTCATTATTTTGAAAAATTTACTGGACCTAGAGAAATTTTACTTGTAAATTTTTCCTGAGCCATGGGGCAGTGTTGGAAGAACTTACGATTTTTTTGGAGATTTTGTCAAGCAAGAAGAATCTTAATTGACACATGGAATTATATTGTAGAATCAGAAAATGGTGAACGATGGAAAGTTGACAACTATGAAAAGATCAAACGATATTTTGAGATTTTGATAAAAATTGACGAGCAACTTGAGTTAGATTTGTTTGTGAAAAATAATTATTGACATTTTATTAGTTTACCTCGATTGTCGGGAAACACTTACGAATGACATTTTCAAAATATCTCCAGAATGAGAGACCAACTCGCAATAAAACTTTTGGTATCATTGGAAGGTAGGGGATCCTTCATATTGGTTCTATAAAAATAAATAATTCATACTTACCTGGCGAATACTTTAAAAACACGTAAATTTTACTCCGCGTGGCTATACATCTAAATTGGCATCTAAAATTTGCATCAAAATCCCACTTGTAATGCATTAAGTTTAATCATTTATTTGAAGATCATGTGATTTTGTCTTAACTATCTTTTAAAATTCTTTGAACAATGATTTACTAAAACTGATAGGCATAAAATAACACAATTTTAGTGGAAATGACTGCGCATAAAGTTAACGATGCATTAAAATTGAATCAATGGAAATAAGTTACAACCTGTTACGAAGGAATTTCTCAGATATACATGAATTAAATGATTAAAACAGTACTTGCCTGATGGCAAAAAATTTTCTGTCATTCGACTAAAAGCAGTTGGTGCGACGCAATTGCACAAAATATTGAATTTGAGTCCTTCTAAGGCCAAACTTTTGCATAGACCGATCAACCCAGCTTTGGCAGCAGCATAATTTGCCTGACCTAAAACAAAAGATATCAAACACTACAAAAATCTAGAACATCTCCGTTCTTTGAAATCATTACGAAAACTGAAATAGGGATAAATTACATGAAGTTTTCGCAAAATTTTCTTGTGTTAAAAAATGTCGCTAGAATGTTGCGACTTTTGCAAGGACCGATAAAGTCAATGTTGGTATATTGCTAAGATTTTAAAAGATGAACATTTCTGAATAGTATGTTGTCGGCAGGAATAATTCATTTTAACATGCTTTATCCTTTAGGTGAATTTTATAAAAGTTATATTTTCCAAGAAATGCGGAAAAAATTGTAAAATACTGTTATAAAAATCAGTACATTAGTCTATTAACATTTTACTACCCAGTCTACAATAAAGCCAATTTTGATAAAATATTTGGCGAATTTACGAGCAATTTTTGATGAAAAATGAACTAAGTTAGTAGAGTAACTCTGTAAAATTGATATTTTGATTAATGGTATTGATTAAAAAAGTGATCAGATGACATCTTCTATTTTTGTGACTTGCTTGTAATCTTTAAGAAAAACTTTAAGCTTTATTCCAGAAGTTATCCGACAATCCATTATAATATTTTACAGCGTGAAGTGAAGTGAAAATATGAAAGTTGTAGTGATGGTTTAGTGGAATAACCCATTATTTCTCAAAAACAAATTTTGTATTTAACTCTTCATATTCTTCACCAAAAAACTATTCAACCTTAAACTGCCTATCGTCCATTATAAAGTACATTCCACAGTTACAAAGATTTTCGCCAAACTCATTATCAAATTTCAAAATCGTGAGGGATGGGTAGGTCTATTGGAGAACATGCTTGAATGCAATGTTGAAAATTTCTATTAAAGCGTATTGTTGCCGCTGAAGTTGTTCAAAAGATTAAAAGTTTTTCTTTGAAAATTTCGAATCTTTGAAAAAGATTTCAATTCTCTACATACCTAATGCTCATGGATTTATAATGTTTTGAGCCCATGAAGCGCTTAAGATGTTTTTATATAATCATAAAAATATTTCAAGAATCTCCAAGCAGTTTAAGGTTAAGTGAACTTTACTTAAAGTCGTTTTAGAAAATTTATTAAGATGCAATGTATTGTTCAAACAAATTGTGACTTGGGGGTAGAAATAAATTAACGCACCAAAATTTCCGAATAGCCCAACATCAGAAGTAGTGAAAATTATTCGCCCAAAACGGTTTCTCCGCATGTGTGGCCAAGCAGCTTTGCTCATAATAAAAGCACCACGAAGATGAATGTTTTGGACATCATCCCAGTCAACAACTGTCATCCGATGGAATCCACGATCACGAATAATCCCGGCATTATTTATAAGGATGTCTAAAATAACATTATCGAAAAAAATTATTAATAGTCTTTCTAATAAAGTGGATCGATGTTAAACTTTTTCAAAAATCATTTAGATCGGCTTATAACAGAAAGGTATAGAAGATAATTTTCAAATCATTAAAACTAGTTATCTTACTAACTATGTCTAAAATTTTGTCAACTTTAAACTATTTCATAGTCAAGACTGCCATTTTGTCGATTTGCTAATTCAGTCCCACTTTCTGCTGCCAATATCAACTATGAGGATACACTAATAAAATTTAGTTCTTAAATTCGGAAGAAATTTCAGAGAGTTCCACAATAGTAAAAATAAATCATAATATTTGCATTAAATAAATGTAGGCGTTGCATACACGCATCTATTTATTCATGCAATATAAACGGCCCTCAAACCGCCTTAAGCGTAAAGTGTTTGAATTGCAAGCAGTTAACTTAACAGCCAATACATATAAATTTAATGTTAGCGCGTAATTAAAATATACTTTCTCCCATGATTTATGAGTAACTTCAAAAGAGTTTTGCAAGAATTTAAGCAACTTCAGTTATATTTACCTATTTTAATCCTAAGCAATGTATCAAATTAAATATCTTTAAGGCATTCCTTCCATTCAGTAGTTCTATAATGTATATATTCTTTTTTAGTTAGAGTCACTGGCACACTTGCAAACGTTGCAACACATAAATGATTTCATGGAAAAATATCGATGGCACATCGACAATGGTGAATATCAGACTTGTTTATGGTTCGATTTTTTCGATCCAGATCCATTAAATTCTCATGAGCTTTCCACCGATCCACAGTCTACAAAAACATATCTAGGAAGTAATAAAAGAAAAATGGTTGTATTTAAACCACGACATTAATAAAATATAAAAACAAAATGACTGTGGCTCGATGATACACCGTGACAACACCGATGCTGTGGTATTTCCCTTAGTAAAACTAATACGATTACCTTTTTATGAAATAAAATTATTTACTTCTTAATTCGCTACACTCTAATATACCAATTTGCTGTGGTTGTATTAGTAAAAAAAGAGGAAGTAGAACTCATTAGAGATTTATTAGCAAGTAAAACAGATAACATGAGAGGAATAAAACATGTTCATTTGTAAGGATACTTTCGATGGCACAACTAACGTCTGCTGCATCAAATTCAGCAGCAATTACCTAATTACTCTAAGTAAACCCTAAAAGTTAACTAAAATTTTGGATCCACGAATATATTAAACATTTACATGTAAACAATTTATTACTAAGTTTGTATAAAAAGATGTCAGACAACATGTTATATTGTAATAGAAAGGTTTGTAGAATAGAAGTGTAAAATAACACTATGCGGGCTGTTCAAAAAATCAAATAATTTTTAAAATTTCTTTCTAACCAGGGTATTGTGAAGTTAAAATTAAAATAAGAAATTGAAATTATTTGGGAAAGACATCTTCCTTTGAGTAAAACCGTGAGATTAGTTTCAACAATGAATTTCTAATTAAACATATTGATCACCAATTTAAATGTACGACATCGGCATATTGAAATCATGATATTTAGTTTCATTGAAGTTGTTTATCTGAATATAACAAAGTTAAATAAATACAAATGTGAAAACAATTCTTTACCGACTTTATTAAAATTCTTAATCGCAGTTTCAATTATGCGGTCGCCATTTTCCACAGAATCTAAACAACAACACGTAATTGAAAACACATGAATTTAGAAACCGTAATTTGGAACAGCGATTCCACCATTCGCTTCGATTTCCTTAGCAACTCCATCCGCTGCGGAAGTGTCAATGCCTTCGCCACCGGTTGCTGTTCCCAAATCATTCACTAAGATATAAAAGAATATAAAATGTTGAAAAACTTGAAGCATGCCAAAACTGGTTTTTCTGTAATGATATTACTTAAAATAAATCAATATGAGTAAACCAAGAAGTATGTCTTAACACGTTAAACGTTGAATAACCACTGGTGATGCATTTTTAAGAAAATATTTTTTTAAACTTTTTTATTTTTGTTCTAATATTTCTTTAATAACCTTCTATTATAAAATGGATTAAATTGGCCAAAAAAACATTAGAAAAAATATTAATTATATATTTGTACAAAATGAATACCTTTGAGATATTGCCCATTGTTGATGAGAGCAAAAACTTTAACCTTAACTGGACCAAATATACATTAATGTATAAATTCATTTTTTATAGTGGTATTCGTATAAATGCTACATAATTATTGCATGGATATATTTTATTTCAAAATTTTTGTAATTTTCAATCTGATTATACCCTGTGCCAAATGTCACGCTGGTATACTATAATGCAAATTTTTCTAAAATGTGAAAATTTAGCTACATCTTATTAAGGAATTTTACTGTGTAAAAAAGTACAAACGTGAAAATAAAAAAAAATACAAAGTAAATTGATTAAAATCAACAGCCACAATAAAGAGATTGCTTAGACATGGCGCACATTTTATATAATTTGTATTCAAATGAGGTTTATATGCATGCTACATCTAAGAGACTAACACGAATGAATATTAATCCTTTAATTAGTTGACTCACCCTTTAAACGATTTGTAATAAAAAATTTTAGTACTTTTTATTTATCGAATGGGGTGCTAGCTAGCATGCTTTTAAAAAGCGTGCCAGATATGGTATCAAAAAGCTTAAAATATTTAATATATTTTGAGAAGAAACATTATTTATCAACTACATAAGGTAGAATAACAGATGCAAACTTCAAAAAAATATCCAAGTACACTCATTATGTTTTTTCTCAAAACAAGAATAGCATTTAACCTAATACATATAGGTTACACTTATACTTATAGGTTACATTAAACATATAGCGCTTAACCAAAACATATATCAAAAAATATACTGACCGATTACTTTAGCACCTCTTTCTGCAAATGCCAATGCATATGCTCGTCCGAGACCTAAAATGTAGGTGAATATGAAAATTTAAGCAAGTAAAGGTAAACTTGAGCTTCGCGAATAATTTCCATGAAGAATATTACAGAATAAAGCAAAAGACATCGATGTCGATTTGCATGTGACGACAGTTTTTTTAATGTTCTGTTCTTTGTAAAATTTCAAATTGATCTTCATTAGCTTGATGTTGATGCATAAAAATTTCTGAATTTAGATAACCTCCTAAATGTTCATTAGATCTTTTTCCGAGATATCGCTGAGTTTTACCAATTGGCATCTCTAATCTAATAATCTTCTCATTGACGAATTAATGCATAATTGGGCAAAGTATTAGTAAGCAGCAATTTATTTACAACACATATATAAATGTAAAACGTAGCATTGAAATTTTCAAAAGGTACAAGTAAATTGTGGCATCAAAGGAATGTGATTATGGGAAAAACACTTGGTTTTGCACACTTTCATCTTAAGGTAAGGAACTTCTCTGTGTAAGATTGGATTGAAAAAATTCGCAAAGTGCAGTTACCATTTGTTCAATAGTAATCTCGCCAGAATAATTAAAGTCTAAAATGGCAGAAATTTGGGCACTTCAATTGAAAATTAAGTAAGTTTCCATTGACTCAATTTAACACATAAGCCAAAAAATTTCAAATCGCTTACATGTAACTCGATAAAATAGCATATTATCCGTTTCCTGAAAAAAAGTTTACTTGAACAAATATACATGTATTATACTACAGGAAATCGGAAAATTCACATTTAATATATAATAAATAAATTTTACAATAAAATTACAGTTGTGGTTATAAGCATTCGGATAACTTGTTTTTAATGTTTTTTATGTTAAAATTCGCGTTTGGAAACAGTTTTAGTGTTTTTTTAATATAGAGCTTTATACCCAAACACAACATGGGAACAAAAACTCACTTCAAACATGAATTATAAACCTGAATTTAAAGATTAAACTTTAAAAAATGGGTAAAAAAAACAATAACTTCGGTGACAATATTAAAGGTTTTTGAGGACTCGTTACAGGAATTCCTGCACAGGGTCGTGGTTTCATATTTTTAAGACAGAATCGATTTAGTTTTGTAAATTTGTTTATAATTGATCAAAATAAACATTCGCACTGCCAGAAAACCTAAAATATAAATAACAAATGCCCATCCGGAAAGAAAGGTCAAAAGAGTTTTTTTTCAAAAGACCAATTCCAAAATACTGCACAAAGCCACTATGAAAAAAGTGCTTCAAAACAAAACAGCAAAACAAATTGCTGTTTAAAAACAAGGCAGTTCTAGAACAATCCAATACTGCATATACTTAATGAAAATTTGAACATATTTCCGTGGAATGGAACGGTTAACATTCATTCTATAAGTTAAATGAAAATCAATTATGAATACATTCTCTGAAGTTGGATTCACCATGCAAAAACAGATGAAAGCAATGATAAAAGCAAGCACTTTACGCGAACATTAGTATTCAAAAGAATCCTGATTATTTTGAGCAAAAATATAACTAAAGCTTTATTGCACGATGACAAAAATATCATAAAATAAGAAAAAATAAATTGAATTGGATTATAAACGTTTGTCAATAAATACCTCTTCCAGCACCAGTTACAACCACGACTTTGTTAAGGAAGTCCATTATGGCTAGTGGAGGCATTTNCACTATGAAAAAAGTGCTTCAAAACAAAACAGCAAAACAAATTGCTGTTTAAAAACAAGGCAGTTCTAGAACAATCCAATACTGCATATACTTAATGAAAATTTGAACATATTTCCGTGGAATGGAACGGTTAACATTCATTCTATAAGTTAAATGAAAATCAATTATGAATACATTCTCTGAAGTTGGATTCACCATGCAAAAACAGATGAAAGCAATGATAAAAGCAAGCACTTTACGCGAACATTAGTATTCAAAAGAATCCTGATTATTTTGAGCAAAAATATAACTAAAGCTTTATTGCACGATGACAAAAATATCATAAAATAAGAAAAAATAAATTGAATTGGATTATAAACGTTTGTCAATAAATACCTCTTCCAGCACCAGTTACAACCACGACTTTGTTAAGGAAGTCCATTATGGCTAGTGGAGGCATTTGCAAACCACTAAAAACGAAAAACAAACTAGCCAATGAAAATGGTTCCTCTAAACCAATAGAATATTTTTGCAATTAACCACTCGACACATTTATAATTATTATGGTTGAACACAACACATTTAGGCAAATACTCCAATTAGAAATCAGTGAAAAGAATTGAAACAATCAAACACATTCAATAACACAAATCAAATTTATGCATAGTTCTAATAAATAATGGGTTAGTATACATGTACATAAATTTAGGTACATAGTAGGAACTTCTGTACAATCATTACTATTTATTGTAAATTTAGCGAAAGAATGTTGCTAATTTCGTCATTTAAATTAACTAAAAAGTAATTGAGACAATACCATTGTACATAATATTCAAACGACGAGCAAAATTTATCGCTAGGTGGGTGGTGAAAAAGGGTACGTATTGCATAGTTTATTCAATTCTCACGATGTGGCAAGTAATAGTACTTACAACCTATAAACTCTATAGATAGTAGATATCGCAGACACAGTAACTATCAATACAGTTTCTTTTCGATTTGAAATCAGATTATGAAGCGATGAAGGCCTATGGCGGTGAAAACAACGAAATTTTGCGAAAGTTCTTATTAGGCGTCAGTTGGTTTGAATATCCGCATAATTATGTAAATCAGTGAAAATTCCTTGAAATGTAATTAATACTTTAAAATAGTAAGCACACTTACAATTCTGTGGACAACTTTTATTTATAAATCCACTTATAAGCCAAAACATTGTTAAAAATAATACCCGAAGAGAAATTATTTAAAACTTTTGCTATGAACTAAAATTCATATAGTAGCAAACATATTAATCAGAAAGGGTTATATATATATATATATATATAAATTTATAAATTCTTTGAGAAAGATTTTGCTTCGCAAACCTTTGATGCATATACATCTATACAATTTGGAATTGGCTATTATTGTGATTTCAGTAAAAGAAAAAATAAAAACATAACATTTATTTAAAACATTTGGGTAAAAACTACAAAAATTGCAAAACTAAAACCATGTTACATCTGCAGCGAGGAAATATCATTTGGATAAATTTATATTGAAATTCGGTAATTTAAACGCATGTACGCCGCAAAGTTACATTGTTTTAATGTATCAATTTATAAATACTACATAAATTATCCTCTACAAACTTAAAACTGGAAACATATTGCAAAAATGAATTTCAAAATATGAAAAACTACTTCAAATTAATTAAAGATGTCAACTATTTATTCAGAGAACGACTAAAGCAAGCAGAAAAATTGAAAGAAATACTAACGAAAAAATATAGCAGCTTTGATGAATAAGGCAGGCCTTTAAAATAAAACCGTGTTTAATAACCTCAAGTACGAATAATTATTTAAAACACTAGAATCAATACAAATTGGCAGTACAATTTTGAAATGGTATATGCAATCTAAAGAAAGATATCGTTGCATTTAGCAATTGAATAGTGGTTTTCTAAACAATATAACGACTTCAACCTGGTAGGGTCTTCTGTGATTGGAAGATAACCTGGGATATCGACTACATTGCCATTATTGTAGCTAACTGTAATTTGTTGTAAAAGTTTTTCTCCTTCAAATTTGTTAAGTTCGTCCAAATGTGAATTAAAAAAAGGTACTTCGGTGAGATGGTTTTTTAGTTTATGTGTGACTAGATAACCAATTAACAGATCATCCGTGGCACCATTAATTGAGCAGCGCTCGAGAAAACGACGATTCCTAAAGAATGTGGCAAGTTTATGAGCAAGGGAGCGGCTAAGACAAAATCCAGCACCACCAGTACCAAATTCAAAACCCCGTTTTGGAAAAGTGTCTGAAGCGTCGGATTCCTAAACAAAATTTCGGTCATATAAAACAAATAAATCATCAGTGCGAGAATTCAGTTATTTCATTAAATGCAGATAGCCCGCATTAAAAACATTACCTCCCAATAGAGTTTAATTGGTTCGGAAACGCTTTTCTTCCCAAAATAGTAGTCTTTATTCGAGGAGAAGCCAGACAAAAAGGTGAAGAGTTGGATTTTATTAATATATACATCGTCGTCTACGTGACAGAACCACTGTGTTTGAGGAGTAGACATGTCGGCATAGTACATTAATTCAGCATTCATCTTACAACAAAGGCCCTCATTCGTATATAATCCAGAGCAACTAAGGCGATGTAGAGTGATATGAGGAGGCTAAACAATCAAGGGTTACATAAAGCAAAAAATTCAATAATTTTCTATTCATGTGTTAAAATGTTTTCGTACAGGCATTTTACAATAATGAGAATTTCTTAAAATCACTATCACCATTATGTGTCTTAAGTCTACAATGATATACTAATACCCTATTATCTAGGCCAAGCATTTTTGGCATATTTAAAACCAGGAGTGTGCAGGAGTTATTTATACTCATCTTACGTTAGCATCTGACAAGATGGTGACCAATGATCAAATGAAGCCATTGGGAATAAAATAATTCATTTTTATGGGATGTCATGATGTCATAGTGAGTACTGGCGATCAAATTAACTGCAGTGCCCTTATATTCAAGATCACAATAAAGCTAAAATTGCCCAGGACGGTGGTCAATGATAAACTGAATACTTAGGAATAAACACTTTGAATTCATGGTGTCATGGTATAAACATAAATTAATAGAATGACATTGCTCTGAATGTAAATATTGCCATTCTTTCATAAATGCACAGAAACTTCCTTATAATGCATAAGCAAAAAAATTCAATTCTAATAATTCAGAAAAATATTGAGAATGATTTCTAATCTTGATGAGCTCATGTTGTATAAAAATTCTAATTCAATTTTTCTTATTTAAGAACCTTGCTATAATATTTCAATTTACAGCTCTATTCTCTTGTAGTTATAGCAAGACAAGTCGGTTGCAGCTATTGATATTCCACATTTTATGATGAATTCTGTTAAAATCTTAAGGTTAACAAATCTTTAGTTGTCATATAATTACAAATGGATAAGAGAATGCTACAATTGTCTTCATTATATATATATATATAATCATTATATATATATATATATATATATATATATATCATAATTCGCGAAATCTCTTCATTCTTAACTTGCTTATCGAGATATACTACAAAAGCAATAATTTCCCGCAACGTTAACTGTCATCACCATGCTTGGAGTGGTGCTAGATGCTATTCAGAATGTCAAGAATTGTGATTTTCTGTTGGAGAATATGCTTTAACTGGTTAATGAGAAGCTACATGGTCAATTCTAAAGGACATTACAGGTATATAGATCTATCATTTGTGTCTAATAATAATATTCAAAATCAAATGATATCCTGGGTTTTGCATGAGAAATCCAATCCCTTTGAGTGGCATTGCACAATCGAAACTGTTTTTAAATATAAAACTAGCTATAAACAACCAAGTTTATCATGACACAATTGCAAATTTAACCTATTTTCTGACATGATATGTGGCATTCAACTCCCAGAAATATTGTCTGACAATACTTATGACAATAATGATTACTCCTTAGAAATTATTAATGCAATAGGTTTGCTATTTATGCTTTGACACCCATGCAACATATTAACATACATTCCAAGTCTTTCCTTCTCTAGAGGCGTAAAGTGCCTTATTGTATATGAAAAGAAGCTCTGTTCAAGTTCTCCACTCTCCCGCTGTCACTTCACTTTCATGACTGTGATCTCCTTCTGTTCAATCGTTTACAAACTCGCAAGCTGGACCTTGACCCTCTCTATACTCGTTCTGATAGTGTTGTCACGTTCTCTGTTCGTCGTTTCAAGAAACATCGAACTCTTCAGTCGTTTTTTAATCGTGCGTGTGCTTCGGAAAATTTTCTCCTGACTCTCAAACCTCCTGTTGAGATTGACCTTTTTCCTTGCCCTCGCGCTTTGAGAAATCTTTTCTGTCTTTCCTCTTTGCTGATCCGTTCTCTCGCTTTGCCTACTCGTCCATCTGCTCCTACTTCATCTCCTGTAACTGTACTCGTTGCCGAATTACTAAAGATCTAGGAGGTACAGTTGTTAGGAAACTTACATCAGAATTAAAAAGTGGGCACTATAAGGTCTACTTTGATAACTATTTCAATAGCTATGACCTCCGAAAAGATCTAAAGAATATTGGAATAGATGCATGCGAAAGGGCTAAGAAAACAAGAAGATTCCCACGAAATTTGTTGTTGATAAGGTCATGACACGAAAATATGACGATTGGTCTACTAGTGAAGATTGTGTCGCAGTGGTGAAATGGAAAGATCGTCGTATTGTATATCTCCTTACAAAATTCCATGATCCCAAACAGGTAGTAGAAGTTAATCAAAAGAAAAGGATGGAATCGTAATTAAGTAAAGTGTTCAGAAGCAATAAAAGATTACAATTCTAACATGAACTGTGTTGATAAGTTTGATCAAAGGAAAGCTGAATATGAAATTGACTAAAAAAGTAAGAAGTGGTGGCATCAAATATTCTTCTACATAATTGACGCAGCTGTTGTAAATGCTTTTATTACCTACAAAAAAATAGCCACCGAAAGCAAACCGATGAAGAATTATCGACTTGACGTTATTGATGGATTAGTTTCGAAGGCCTACGTCGCAAAAAAGAGCAAATCCAAAATGCCAGGAGGCCCAGTACAAATCAAAAACATAAACCTCAAGTTTCAGTTGAGATTCGGCAAAAAACAAGACGTTATGCAGTTCAAAATCTAAGCCAGTGAGAACGGACTGGAAATGTTCAATGTGCGATGTTGCATTGTGTTTAGGAAAAACTAAACATTGTTTTCAAGATCAACCCAATAAGTATTTGTGGATTACTGGTTCAAAATTTAGACCACCTTAATATAGGCCTACTAAATAGGGTAATTTCATTAAAATTAAAATTTTCAGTTGCTATGCATGTTCATCTAAAATGTTGTTCTTGTGTGGATATTTTACAAGAGAAACTGCAAAAGTGGATACCTCTTGGAAACTACCCAATCTTCCAATATGATGGTGTACCCGCCCACATTTCAAAAAGGGTCAAAAACTGACTTAAAGCTTGACTCAATACTGAATCAAACTTCCCTACAAAATTTGATAAACAAAATATAGATGGTATGGACAATAGAAATCACATCTGCACACTGCTCATCATTGTTCGATGTAATGGACCACAGCATACAAGCTTCTTTAATCAATAATGGATTATTAAACCTTTTGTGCATATATGTTCCTATAATGTTTATATGTTTTGATCTATGCTAAACTAGAATAATCTTATTTTCTGGATATGAAACTAATTTTACTGATATTTTTCTCTTGTAGCTAACTTTTTCTCTGTGTCTGAACATCAACAATGTTGAGGAAATTAATGGTTTCCAAAGATCTCTTGAACATAGAATCAATAAAGTTATTATGTTCCTTGTGATAACCATCTGATCAACAGCGCAGTGGAGAAAATTGCAATTTAAATCTACTAGGCATTTGTTCAGTATTTAGCAATATATTGTTTTTCGTCCAAAAAACAGAGATACGGTGGACGTCATAATAATCTAGATTTTAATATACTTTACAAGATGCAGGATATTCAAGACAGTTTGATGAAATGCCGCTTTGCTCCAATGGCTGATATTAGGAAGTCATCTTGTCAGGGTTATGCACACCAGACTGAAGAACCCCCCGCAAAAGTGTTTATAAGTAATTGCCGATGCCTCAAACACACTTCAAACAATGGCAAACGAGTAGGAATTTTATAAAAATATGTCTTTTCATCTCCAAAGCCTATGAAATTGAAATTTCAATTATATTCAGTGCACAAAAATAGCACGTCATGGTAGATAAAGTCAATGTTGCAAAAATTTTAAAAGCTAAACATTTCGGAATAGTATGTTATCGGCATGGATAATCCATGTTAAAGTACTGGAATTTTATGAAACAAAGTTATATTTTCAAAGAAATGAGCAAAAAATTGTAAACTACTTTTGAAAAAATCAGTATACTAGTCTATTAACATTTTACTACTATAAAGCATTTGGTGAATTTTCAAACGGCTTTTGGACTAAAATGACCAAATTAGTAGCGTAATTCTGTCAAACGGATATTTTATTAATGGTATTGGTTTTTTGTGGCCTGCTTGTAATCTTTAAGAAAAACTTTAAGCTTAGGCCCAAAACGATCCGACAATCCTAATATTCTACCTTGTGAAGTGAAATAAAAATATCAAAATTGCAGTGATGGTTTAGTGAAAGTGTACATTATTTCTCAAATGCAAAAAATTCTGTATTCAACTAATAAAAAACTAAAAAACTAGTTAATCTTAAACTCTCTATCGTCCATTTTAATGTTGAAAACATTAACTAGTTATATTTGAAAATTTCGATTTAAAGTCTCTCCATATCTAACGTCTATTTAAAAAAGAAATTTAACTGTTTCTTCATATTTACATATATCTCCCAACGCAATTGAACCAGAGATCGCAGCACCAAACCATAAAAAATTTTTAAAAATCTGGCTTGTTTAAGATTAATTGTAAAAACCATGCAGACGAAGGAAATTTTTAAACTGTCATCTTTTTTAAACGAATAGTCCTCAAATTGGAGTTAGATACATATAAACAAAAAATTGACAACTTACTAAATATGAATAGTTGGCATCTGAAAACACATGGACTTTAGCGCTAGTCGATTCAAAAGTTCTAAACCAAGTTTGAGAAAGAAGAAGAATGCGATCTTTAGTGGAATGAGAAGACCTCACTGCAATAAATATAGAAGGCGAAAAAATTTGAACGGAGAAGGGCTTTCGGAAAAATAACGAACCGCGATATATGAATACGGTCAATATTAGGACTATTGCAAAACCAAGGAACAAAATGTGTCTATTGCTGCCTTCGGCACGTGTGACACGCATTATTATCTAAAAAAACGTTTAAAACATATATTGTTCAATAAAAACCAATGTAAATGCGTAATTATGCACACAATAAGACATCGGAAATACCGGATTGAATATACTTTTCTATGCAGATTCCTAATAATTTTCAACTATATATCCTTTCATTCAACACAAATGAGAAATCTACTTGGAATGTTTGGTATAAGTTTATTCAAAACATGTTTTGAAATGAATGGCAAAATTAATACAAATTTGCATTATATGCAGCTCTGAGGATTGTTTAAACACATTTACACAATTGTTCTATACATAAATGTAAATAGAAGTAGCTCTTCCAGTGGCTGAATATTTATAATGTGCAAATAATATAAATGTATTTATTGATACCCAACACTCAATGTTCTCTTATAAATATTTTCCGAAAACTCATAGTACAAAACGCAAGAAATGAGTTTGCACAGGAACAGACAGTTTTATACATAACTTTGCTTTAGTTGTTGCACTGCGATTTTAAATGTGATAAATCATTTGAACACAGCGGCGCCTTCAGTTTTAGCTTTCTCATTCATTAACCATTTTACGTGATTGAAAAATAATTATGTGGAAACTTAGAGTTAGTTAGGGTGCTATAACTCATCTACAGAGATATATAGGCTTTTACATGAAAACAGCACATCGACTCCTTTAAATAAATAAATTTGACAAATATTGACCAGTAATAATGTCATACTTTCGATTAGAAATTCTTAAAAAATCATTCATGTGCTTCACAGCCAGAATGACATTCCTAAGAGTAAAATAAAAATACAGTCAAGTTTTACGGCAACAAGAACAGTCACAGGAGATGAAGTAGAAACAGATGAAAGAGTAGGCGAATTGGGAGGAAGACATCAACTATTTCTTGAAGCTCGGGCGAGGAAAAATCAATGGCCGTTGGGGGATTGAGAGTCAAGATGAAACTAGCAGCAGCATAAGCATGATTGAAAAAAAGTAAAGTGTGCGATATTTCTTGGGACGACGAAGAAAAGACGTAACAACACCATCAGAGCGTGTGGTGGGAATTAGAGAACTTTATGAAATCAAAATGATCAAGGTCCAATTTGCAAGTGAGCAAACGACTGAACAGGAGGAGATCACAGAAATGAATGTAAAGCGACAGCGGCAAAGGAGAGATCCATTTGAAAGCACGCTTCTGGAACAGTTCTATGGAATGAGCTGTGCGGAGACGAAAGGACACATGTTCTGACCAATATAAGTTTGCAGCAAGTTGAACTCCAAGATTAGTTTGATGACGAGAAAAGTTCAAAGGGTTAAAATCAAAATGGTTAACGGAAGACCAAGTAGACAAAAGCTCAAGATCAGGGGTAATATTGGAGGCAAAAGAACAACCCAAATTGAAAATCGCAGTGTCATCGACGTACAGTAGACAGGATGAGTTGAGGACAGATTAAGGGAGGTCGTTAATAGCAACGAGAAAAACAGAACAGCAAACAGAATGTTGGGAGCACCACTAGTGACAAAGGCAGGAGAGGAAATAGACGAATTGATTTTGACACACTGACGAAGATTGGACAGGTAAGACTGGAGGAAAGGCTCGATGAAATCAGTATCAAAGCCAAATAAACTTAATTTATCAGGAAGAATGGAACGGGGAGATGGTCAAAAGCTTTATAAATGTCAAGAAAGATAATGCAGCCAGGATCATTACGACTACCCAGAAGGTTAAAATGCTGAAAAGAAGAGATGAGGTGACGAATTTAAGGGAACACGTGACCAAAGATTATTGACAGCCGAGAAAGAATAGCCATAGAACATTATGAAGTGAGAGGAGGGAAGCTGATTTGATTTTTTAAGATATTTTTCAGCAAGGCGGAAAACGCTTAGAGGAGCAAATGTAGAAGAGATACTTTAAATGGAAATAGTTGAGGAGGTTTCTTGAATTACAAAGGATGGGAAGCTGTCAAGATAGCAAGGACTAGACAATTTGGAGAAATTAAGCTTGATTGAAATATCATTGGACATAGGCGATCAGCGGGGTGTGGCAGGTGGCCCAGGGTAGAGAGAAAACATTATCGGAGAAATTCGAGGCGAAACTTCTAACAACAATCTCAGACACATTGACCTACTACATTTTAGACGGAATTTTTGGGGACCAATCTGTTGACATGAAATTCCATTTAGAAAGACGCTAACATTAATAGTAGCAATAGTAAATTCATTCATTCAAGCAAAAATAAATATAAATATTTACAACTTCGCATAAAACATATTGTCTGTTCTTACTCAATGAATTACAAAATTGTGCGTTAAAACAAAATAGGAGCATTTGTTTTAACCAGTAGTAATTCTCCGTTTTAAGTTTTTGAAATCATTTAATGTATGCTTTTTAATGTACATAATCTTATTAAATTCTGCTCAGACGAATCTTACTAATAATTTATCAACTAAGGTTAATAGCAATCGCAGTTTGCTTATTATCGAAGGGATGCTCGTGATTAACTTAATTAGGACTAGTGGTATATGACATTGAAATCATGAATTTAACTAGCTGCTTTATTCTCAGTTTAAATTAAAATTTAAGATTAAAACGGACTGAAATCTGTGCTCCAATACATAACTTTGACATCTTTAGCATTTAAACGGAGTTAAAGGCAAACGAACCATTTTAGCAGTAATCGTAAACATCAAGTAAGGTAGTGTAATTAAGATATCAATCTACATATCACAAACGACCTTCCGCTCATCTATATTGGTTGCATTTATTGCGAAATTTTAATATAATAACAAACGGAACATCAACAATAACAGGAAAACAGGTAATGCTTTTCACTATTGGTAAATTATATTGTGTATTCTATATTGGTTTTTCATGACAATAAATGATTTTTATGCAAGTATCAGTAAGTATACATTTCAACTTACGAAATATATGGTGCACACATGAAAATGTAAATTTAAACACCAAGCTAATATATGAGAAGAATCGTTGCTAATATCCTGCTTTTGCCTATAAACTTTAGAACTAGTGCCTTCCAGAATAATTTCTCATCAACTGTATGTTTAAATTTATATATTATGTACTTGCCTGAATATGCAAATATGAATATTTTCAAAATTTCAAACTACTGCAATGACAGTGACAAAATATTAGTTAATTTAAGAATTTTTTGGTGCGAATGTCCAATGTATAATATGTTACATTGAGAGAAAAACCTATTACAAATATAATATTAACATATAGTAAAAAAATATCTATAAAATGTTTTTTAATGCTATGAATATTAACTTGGATAATTGGGGAGATTAAGGAATTACGGTTTCCGCGACTGACTATCAAACGATATTAATAAAATATTATAAGCAAATCGAAGGAAAATACCGGAAACAAACTATGAAACATTTCAATTAAATTTCAGTATATCGCGTTCAGTTGGTGTAACCATAGGAACAGGATGTTCTACTCTCAGAGATAGACACAGACCGGACTAGATCATGGGCCGGGCAGCCCTGAAACAGGCCGGGCCGAAGATATTTTAAATTACGGACAAAAAACGGAAAAAATTGTAGCAAGTTTGTAAATATGCATTTTTGACATCTGAATAGAAGCACCAATCCAAGTTTGTGTAACGTTGCATTGAAGATATATGCCACCCAAGCAACTTCCGCTAAGTCAAAAAGAGATTGTAGTCAAATTGGACTTAGTGCTACAGCCAAAAATTAATGTGTTGAAATAGATCAATAAATTTTGACGGGCCGAAAACGTTCTTGAAATAATAGTTGACGGGCCGAGGTGGGTGTGAGATGTTCGACCCGTGTCCATCTCTGTCTACTCAATCATATTGCTTCTGGATAAAGATATGGGTACACCAGGGGGGCAAAACAGAGACCTCCCAACCCCACTGAAAAAAATACGTTTTTTGAGTGCTTCAGCCAATATCAAGTCTCACTTTTTTAAAAATTTTTAGTGGAAAACACATGAATCAGTGGAGGACAATAACAGAAGAGGAAACCCAATCCTGGTAACGGGTAGTGCGGCTCTATAAGTAAGTAAGTACATTACATGATAGTAATCTACAGCTAATAACAACATAAACATAAGAAGATACAAGTTTCAAACAAGTACTGATAAGTATTCTGAGTGATTCAAAATGAAGACTCTAAAACGAAGTTGAAGGTATGTCTCTTTCATTGACCAGCTGGGTTTGCCACGACTCGAGAGACGTCACAATTTCTTAGCTTCTCTAAGTTTTGCTTTCGAATCAATCAGCTCTGCTTGAACAGCCGTAGTCGATATTCGCTTAAATACATGAACTTCGCTTCAGCATAAGAATTCTTTTTCACCTGCTGGTCTCTTGATTGCTACCGATAACGCTGGCTGGCGGCGGTAATTGAGGCAATTATGTCAGCTCCCGTAGAGAACGGTCGTGTTTCTAGGGTTCTTGATTCAAAACGTTGTCTTCAACGGCGCTACGTGCCTGGATGCGGCAACTAACTTTGCAAAACTTAAAAACAAAACGCTGCTCCACCAAATGTTCTATTGATTAAGTCATAATCTCTTTAAGTCATCACTCACTGCCACTGATTCAAAACAAGAAGTCCTCCCTGAAAAATCTCAGAAACGCCTATCTATTTCTTCTCCTTGCTCTCCAGAAAGATTCACCTGACAATTCGAAAACACCTAAAGAAAGAACTGCAGCAGAAAGAGACACAGATAATCCAAAATCATCGCCTCAAAGAAACCCTCAAGCCTTCGTAAACCGCATTAAGCCTGATACAACAACTTTAATATTGGGAAGCAGGATTGTAAAGTCCGCGTGCAGTCATAATCTCATCCACAATGAAGTAACGACAATACATTCATACCCAGGACACAACACGTCCCAGCTTACGCGAAAGATTTCATTGTATCCTACGACTCCCATTTATACAATCATCATTAATACTGAACTCATAGATGCTCTAACCTTCGATTCTATTTTATTCAAATCAAAGCTCAAAAACCTAAAGCATGAAATTCGCCTTAAGTTTACTCCTCGCCGTATTTTCTTCTTTGAGATAACTCCGGTTTGTGCTGACGAAACCCTATCGAAAAACTTCTCCAACAAAGAACATAATAGAATTCTTACAAGTCTCGCCAATAACTGTTACTCTGTAATTCCGATGTTTGACATCTTTCTACTCTCTCCTCGTCGAAATAGATTCTCAACTCTTGGCAAAAGATGGAATTCACCTCTTCCAAAAGTCTTTCTAAATTCATCCGACGTCTGAAGAACTTTCTAACACACCACCGCGCTCGTTTATTAGTTTATTTAGGTCAAAATCAACCTCATATTGTCAAGCTGCTGCAACGAACACTCGCCATGTCCTTCTTCCAACTCTTGTCACATCTATCGTCTACTAATCACTTTCCACAATGAAACTTCTTTTGAATAAGGTACATATTTTCTTATCTATAAATTTACTATTTGTTCTGTACTTTAAAAATGTAACTATATATTACATATCACGACCAAAATCACACTGAAATTGACAATACTTCTAATTGTATTCAAACACTTAATATATTCAGTGATTCTAACATAAACTATGTCAAAAATTATGAAGGAAATTATATAAATTGTGTTCATTATTAAATCTTTACCCTGTCAATATAAATGAAACAACGCGAAGTGGACTCATAGATTATTTCCTCGCGAAAATTTAAAAACTCTGATTGCTGAATCATTTAGTGACCATGCCCTTTGCATTTATATATCTAATACACTACCCAATCCTAAGAAAAAAATTTTTTGCACGAGATTATTCAAATTATAATGATGAATGTATGCAAAAGCTGCTATACAATATCCCATATGACAATATTTATACACTAAAATAATCTGGTCAACAAATGCTAAATTTTCTTTCTACCGAAATCTGTAAAGCTTTGAACATAGCGGCACCAATTAAGAGGCGGCGAGCCGCCACAAAACGTGAATTAATTAGCAGAAATGCCGACGACCAACAAATTAGAGCCCAAGTGAAAATTTATTTAGCCCAATCTCAACCGACAACCGATAATTGGGCACTTTATGAACAGTCGAAAAAATCAATTAGAAATCTTAGGCTTAAAAAATCTGATTCAAATCGTGGCGTATTTTTTTGTCTACAGCAAAGCAGAAATTGAAGTTTTTGCAAAGAAGTATTGGCAACACAAATGGCAGCAAAAGTGAAATAAAACAACTAAGACAAGGCAATGAAATAACTACCGACAGTAAGAAAATAATAAACTTGTTAAATGAAACTTTTAGAGATGTAGGAAAATTTAAATTTTTTAAATCATCACAGGAATAAAAAAAGTCATGTGCATCTAAAGAGAAATTGTTCAATTTTCGACTAGCTCATATTGTAAAAAATTTGGATACTAATAAATCTACAGCAACACATAACATCCCATATTTCATCATTAAACGATATTTCTATATTTCTGGTGGTCATCTAATTTTGCATTTAATCAATGTATTATTGATGATTTTCGAAATATTTTAAAAAAACTCTGATATCACACCAATATATAAGACGGGGGAATCCAATTAATTCTAAAAATTAAAGATCTATTGCCACAACTCATCCATTTAACAAACTTTGAAAAATTAATATATTATAAAATCAACCAGTACATTGTCTCTGAAAAAAAATTATCTGATAAACAGCTTGCTTTTCGCACCGGGTACAGTACAAGCAATGCTATTTTATCGATTAATGAACAAAAAATTTTAATAAAACGAAAAACAATTATGTTGCGTTGCCTTACTAGATCTTAGCAAGGCATTTAATTCGATGAATTTTGATATATTGGAAGGAAAATT
Organism: Hofstenia miamia; assembly: GCA_900660155.1. Taxonomy (NCBI): domain Eukaryota; kingdom Metazoa; phylum Xenacoelomorpha; order Acoela; family Hofsteniidae; genus Hofstenia; species Hofstenia miamia. Next base: position 1,629,353 of record CABFPE010000058.1, on the reverse strand, counting down.
AGACAGCTATGGATTTCATGAGGATGCAATTAAATTAATCAATAATTTTTTTAAACACAGGAAGCATAGAGTTGTGCTAAATTGGGAAAAATGTACATACCTATATGCAGATCGAGGAGTGCCACAAGGCATAGTTTTAGGGCCTATTTTATTTGCATATGTCAATGATATATCAGCAAACTTTAAAAATTGTGAAATCTATGAGTACGCCGATGATACCTGTCTACTAACGAAAGATAAAATGCATTCATTGCGGCTAAGATCTTGCAATCCAACATTGAAAAATTAGGAACATATTTCGACACATTTCATCTAAAAATTAACATAGGTAAAACACAATTTATTGTTTTTTCACCTAAGCAACTTACTATAAATAGAGATATTGAATTAAAAGTCGGTGAATAAAACGCTAAACAAACAAATTCAGTTAAATATTTAGGTGTTCAAAATGATAATGAATTAAAATTTGCTAAGATTATTTTGCATAAAATTAGAAAAATTTCTTCTAACATCCAATACTTATATCATCTACGATGCTTTGGTGAAACCTACCATACTCAAATAATATATGCGTTTTGCATATCGCACGTACAGTACTGTTCATTCCTTTTATTACATCTACATGGCAAAAGCAGTCAACTAATCACAAAATCGTACTATATGGCTATAAAAACCCTGAATTTTGCTCAAAAATATGATACTGCTCCTGAGTTTCGAAACAAGTACAAAATTTAAGCTGCTTTCTATCAATTTCAATCACATGCATTAATGATTTTATACACATTTAGTCAGGAATTCTCTATAAACTTATAAAAGAAATTAAGAAAAATATTTATTGGACAGTTACATCACAACTTCCATAACAAGAAAGCAATCATCAAATCTTGACAAATGACAATATAGATTTAAATCAGCCCTAAGGTGATGCTGAAAAGATATTGCCAAATCACCAATCATTCAAACATAGTATCAATGCATACATAAACATATTTGAAAAACTAAGCAAGAATACGAGCATCTTAAGAATATTTAAAATTCGGGTATCTTATTTCACTTATTCATAACTTCATCAAATACTCACTTAATATTAATTCGTTTCATCCAATCTCCTGTCACAAAATTTATAAGTATTTTTTGAAAAAAATTCTAGTTTGATTGACTTTTTTCTAACTCCAAGTTTCTAAGGGTAAAAAATTATTCATTTTACAATCAATATGGGTTTTAATAATCCCTAAAATATTGTTTGTGATTGGTAAGAAACTGAAATATAAAATAATTTTACAATATTTCCAGTGGATATTCAATTAAGGTCAAGTATATGTTTTAATGATTTTGGTTCGAAGTTTTTCTGATCAAATATTATGAACTCATTTGAATTTGAAATTTTACAATTTTAAGTTCTTGAAAACCCTGATATAAATGAAATTGTAATTATGCTTGCATATTTTAGTTTAGATAAAAAAATCCAGAGTTAAAACCAAGTGATTGTTATAATGTTGATATGGAAATTTTTGGCATTTTCTAACATTCTTGACATTTAACTCATCACAACCACATGTCTGTTTTTTTTAATAAGGATTTCGCCTTGCCCACAGAAGTACACTTACATGACTACATCATGCACTTAAGGAAAAAATATAGCCTTAGGAAAGAAATAGGAAACTCAGTTCATCTGCACTCTTCATAAAAATTATTAAATTTATAATATTTCCTTATATTACTTTTCTGCTATATGAGTAATTTACTTTTAATGGGGGAGTTTCACGAAATTTAGATTTTTTTTAAAATACACTTATTTTATATATTTTGGGCTGAAAATCACGAAAAAAAGGGTGCCAGGCATCAATTTTTGGTAGATTTAGAGAAAATTAAGGTTTTGTTAGCTAATCCCATTACTTATTTGCTATTGGCTTGACGTCATTCCTGCTGTTCACAGGTTCATAGTATATGTTCGAATACAGCAATAATGTATTAACCTGCGATATAAAAACCATAACTGACGCGTAAGATGTTTATTGTAGCTTTTAATTAAAACAATTTGATTTTTGTAAAAAGTTTTACATTGCTTTTCGTTTTTGCATTATAGTATTAGTAAAATCACTAGTAGTATTTCACAATTTTTTTTCATTTACTATTGTAGTTAAAGTATT
>CABFPE010000058.1:1599047-1626203 GCA_900660155.1 Hofstenia miamia | reverse complement strand
AAATAATGAAATGAAGAGCAAGTGTAAGTTTTCTATCCCTACACCTTTCAGAGTGCTGATGGAATGAACTTGCAAAGCTGTTAACACTGCAAGGTGCCTGGGTCAGCTCTCTGATGTATTTAGAAAAACATTTTTAGAAATAGCTAACATTAAAATAACAAAGGTTAACTAAACTGCATTGAATGGTTTTAACAATGTAGAGTATTTATTACACAAAAGCAGGTAATCAGTAAACAAAAGCTAAAGAATTTGTACTGTGACATATTTAAAAAAACAGGTTCCTCATGTGACCTTTATGAGGTAATGAATTTGATAAGCAGAACTACAAGAAAGAATTAAAATATTTAAAATTCCATAGTTTGTCAACTCTGAATTGACACTAAGGGAAATACAAATAAATATGTAATAATTATTGTACAAATGAGAATTATCCATTTTGTAATAAAAATGTAGAAATGGGGGAGTTTCACGAAATTTAGATTTTTTTTAAAATACACTTATTTTATATATTTTGGGCTGAAAATCACGAAAAAAAGGGTGCCAGGCATCAATTTTTGGTATATTTAGAGAAAATTAAGGTTTTGTTAGCTAATCCCATTACTTATTTGCTATTGGCTTGACGTCATTCCTGCTGTTCACAGGTTCATAGTATATGTTCGAATACAGCAATAATGTATTAACCTGCGATATAAAAACCATAACTGACGCGTAACATGTTTATTGTAGCTTTTAATTAAAACAATTTGATTTTTGTAAAAAGTTTTACATTGCTTTTCGTTTTTGCATTATAGTATTAGTAAAATCACTAGTAGTATTTCACAATTTTTTTTCATTTACTATTGTAGTTAAAGTATTTGATTAAATTTAATTGCACAAACAAGTAGTTTACTTATTTCATTTCCAGTCTCAGACTTGCAAAATGTCATTTGATAATTTGATTTTGTTTGCTGCAATGAGATATAAATATTGTTTTGTACCGAAATGCTAAACCACAACGATGGCAAACCCTAATTATTGGTTCCTTAGTGCTTAAGGCTCTACTAAGAAACTGTTTTTTTCTGATCGAACATTAGTTAAAATGTATCTTCCTTCTAGGTTTCAGTTCAAGTTCTCCGAAGTCAATTCTATTGTTGACTGTTTTGAGGTCCCTATCCAAAAACCGTCGGATCCTTCAATGCAAAGCCTGACTTGGTCCACTTATGAAAATCACAAAAACATCAATTATTTGATTTCTTGCTTCCCAGATGGCTTTATAAATTACATCTTAGAAGGATTTGAAGGGCGAATTTCAGATACTGAACTTGTTAGATGTTTTGCCACCAAAATCTACTAGCANCTCGCATTAATGTTGGAAGAGCAATTTGCAGAGTTCGTGAATTTAGTGCTCTGAGTTCCCATGCCCAAATTCCTATTAACTCAATTACACAATTAGATTGCTTTCGTACAATTGCCCGTGGGCTATGTAATATTCAAAATAGAATTTAGATATATTTGTTAATAAATATTTTTAAGAGTTAAATGGATTTTTGTTCTAATATATTAGTAAATCATTGAACAATGGTGAAATGGAATCACACTCATTCCAATGAGGTTGCTGGTTCGAATCCGGCTTGTTCATTATTATAATTAATATTAATGCTGTTCAATATCATAATCAATTATATATTCATGAGATTCGGTAGGAGTTTAACCTACAGTCTTCTGTAAATACAGATGTGTTAATTACACTACGAATCTGCATGTAATGTAGACATAATTTTTAATGTGAAAAATTTCAAGAAGTTGTGAACTAGCACTGTATAACAAAGCATTATAGCAATGATGATGTAGCTGACAAAATTGCCTTTATGTAGTTACTAAAATCGTCAATTGAACCATTGATGGATTTCCGAAAATTTAGATGCAGGACATCCATACACACAGCTGATAGTGAATCTGTTACATTGAAATGTGCACTTAATAGTGATGTATAGACGCGATAAACATTTAACTTCATTTGGAGTTGGCTCAGAACTACGCTGGTAAAGCCATGTCACAAAACAATTCAGCAAGAATAAAATTCCATATACACAGTAAGTTCAATGAATTTGCTTTCTCCATATAAACTAAAACAAACTTTTGATTATAAAGTGTAAATTTGATCATAAAACTGTTCGATGAAATATATATTTCAAACAATTAATTTAACATACAATATATTTGAGAATTAACTACTATATTACAAATGGTAAACATTGATATAGCAGCCATTGGCAATAGATATAAACGCTTTTATTATATCGCAGGTATTAGCAATAGTAAATACATCGTTGCTGTATTTAAACATAGACTATGAACCTGTGAACAGCAGGAATGACGTCAAGCCAATAGCAAATAAGTAATGGGATTAGCTAACAAAACCTTAATTTTCTCTAAATATACAAAAAATTGATGCCTGGCACCCTTTTTTTCGTGATTTTCAGCCCAAAATATATAATATAAGTGTATTTTAATAAAATCTAAATTTTGTGAAACTCCCCCATTACTTCAAAACTTGCAAAGGTACTTCTAGTGCTTCAAAAATGTACAGTCTTAAAATATATTAATTTTTACACACTAGAGTTATTTAATTTATTTGTGTTGTGAATTCAACATATTTCAGTAGTGATTCTTATATTTGAACAAGTTATCATTTACTTTTTACAATTACTCTTGCTTTTATCAGTATAATTTAACCAGATACAAGCTTAAGTAACATCCAACAGCTGGGATCATAAAAAAATCTAATTCCTAGTGGCTTGATGAAGATGCTTCCAATGGAGCTTAAATCAGTAAAAATTCAAAATTCTTAATTTATAGGCATAGGAGTTTTCCAGAATGAAACCTAATGTTTTGATTCACCCCTTACATGTATGTTACAAAGAAAAGATATGAATGTTAATTAACTTATTGTGCAAATTATATTATTTCTGATATGTAATGATAATCATCCTTAGTGGAGGCAATACTGTAAACAACTAATAATTACAGCTTTACTCCTAATTAAATAGGTTATTACACTTGAAATAAATCTATTTTTGTTGTTGTTACTAATTCCTTTGTATACAAAAATTATTCACTAAATGATTATGCTTAAATATCTTTGTTGTAGAGTTGATCATTTACTTCTTGAATATTGCCCTTTGGAATTACCCTAAATTCAATTACATTAGATAATAAACTGTTTTTATCATAAATTGTTAAATTGTAGGCAATTATATTTCCCTAAGCAGCATACAGTAAACTTTTATATGCTGTTAACTCTAGTCAGGAGACCAGTTGTGTGAACCATTAAGCAAACAAAATTCACTTTTTATTCATATTACTAGAACCTTTTAATATAAAAAAAGGATATGATAAGCCTTTTTGAAATTTTAAATTTGTGAAAATGATAATATACCAGATAAGTGAATTTTCATAATAATTTATTCATGAATATTTGGACACCTTGAAATTGACTGTTAAATAAAACAGTTACATTTGAGCAGAAGATATTTTTCACAATATAAGTACTATTTCAAAATTGTACTAAATTTTTAAATTTTTTTAAATTTGGCAGATTTTTATTGTTATCATTTATATAAAAGACATTCATTTAAATGTTTAACAAATGTTTGTATTGAATATGTTTGACAGTATCTGAAAGATAATGGTTTGAGCTTTATTGTGCTTGTGTTTGTTTAAGCAGCAATGCTTGAACTGTTTAGGAATATAAAATGTTAGTTTGCATATAAAAGTAATGCTAAATCAATCATGTGACAACATAATACAATGTTGTTATGACATTAAAATATTGCTTTTTTATTGATAAAAAATAGCCAAAAAGCAACCTAATGTGACTTATCACAAGAATTACAATATGTAAAACCATATTCAGCTAAAACATGTTATGAGCAGAAACTTGTTTTTACTTATGATGAGCTCTGGCTGTACATCTCTCTCACCCTACAATGACCAACTTCATAAAGCATTAGTCTATGGAGGATTAAGGAAAAAACTACAATTAACAATTATTGGAATCATTGTGAATTTTTATCATGTGTAACAGTAATCGAATTTAGCATAGTTGTGTTTCCCTAGTAATAAATTTCCTTTAAAAAATCTATGATTGAGAGTCATTGCAAGGAAACAATGTAAGTGGTTTAAAGTCATTACATGACTAGTGAAACCACTTCTACATGGAAATGAATATTCCATTTTATAGACAACTTGGTTATTACATAACAAATCAATAGGATGTCATATTTCACAAACTAATATATGCAAGCGTGTATAAATAAACAATGTACAGTTCATCCAACATATTAGACATTTTTCTAATGTGACATACAGGTAGTCATTGAATCAACATAGAGATTATAAGTGAACAGGAAAGAGTCATTAGGTATGCCCCATCTAGATCTAATAAGTATTTTCAAAATAAAAATTGAACTGAACATCTTTAATGTATCCATTTATTGATTGTAAACCTAATTTAGTAAAACACAGCATATTTTCAGCATTTGTACAACAAACACCAAATAATGATTTGATTGTACTAATCTATATGTATTGGATGGATTTCAGATTGTTGCTGAAGCAATATAAGTGCAGTATTTAGTACCATTTTCTTAATGGAGAATTGGAGAGCAAAGTTCTTTGATATGAAAAACACAAACTTCAGCAAATGACAGAATTTTTTCTCACAGTACTTTTCAATTGCATGCAGCACTTTATCCATACATGCAAAAAAGCATATAGATAGATATTGAAGTAACATAACCTAACATCTAAATTATATGACCAAGTCTCTACAATCAAATTCATTTCCTTACACAACCATGACATTTGTCAATTTGATTTTTATTGTAGATTTTTTACAGAAATCTTTCAAAGTTTAAAGTTTCAGTAAAACACAATCTCTTGTTTTTGAAATGATTATGGTGTTGTCTGTGGTAATATTTGTGAACTCTTGTTACCTGGCTTTGTAATTGTTTGTTAATATGCATTTGATTCATATCTGTTCAATCATCTAACAATTACTGTTCATCTTTTAGATTCAATAAAAGCTGTGTTTATCATATTCTCAATGTTACCACAATTTACAACAAGTTTTATTGAATCTAATGGATGCAAAGATTTTCCAAAAGCACCTCACAGACGACTCTAGCTAAGAGAACTATGTCTACTGGAAAAGGGTGTTACACATTTACATTGAACAAACTAAAATTCCAGTTGAATCCCAATAACCCATCCTTCTTGTTTTGTATAGACCTAGGGTTATCAATTAGTGGAAGAATGCCCATCATTTAATGAGGCTCTGGCTGTCCTTGATGCTATGTTTATCATCAGCTGTGCAGATATTGCCAGAATGAAAGTCAGTCAATCAAAGGCTTCCTTTCACAGTTAAAAAACTTCTGATTTGTGATGCCTTTGTATCTGGAATACTATTGCCAGCCATACAACAACATCTACTGGAATCAATTAGTGAAACATTGGAGTCATTGCCCAGATTGCCCTCATGCTCTAGCTAGCAACTGAAGATGCCAGAAACCTGACCAACATTTATCTTCAGCATTCTAATCCCATACTAACAACTGCAACAAGCAAATTAGTCTGCTACTGGTGTGGAAGACCTTCTCATGCCAAGTCTGTCCTGCCAGAAATTCTACTTGTAATCACTCTCATTGAAAAGGATATTGGGCATCTGTGTGTTGTCAAAAAAATGACTATGCTGCAGCTTATAAACTAGGCGCAGTTGGAATAAACACAAAGTTGATACCTGTCAAAATAGATATGCAAGCCCTTCTTGATACAGGAGCTGACAAAACCTTCATGACATTAGATGCTTGACAAGCTGGATTGGAGATAAAAGAACACAATAAAAAAATTGTTTAAACTGACAACTTGAAAATGACAATTCAGTGCACAAGCTTAACAACTTTAGAATGGGTTTCTACCTCATTAGTTTACACCTCATTGACTGATAAGTAGTGCCTGTAGTAATCAGCATGGACCTGTTAAGACAACATGAATCACTCACTCTTTGGCTTGACAAAAATTGTGATCCAATCTCAGTCTGCATGCCATTACAAGAGCTTAAATGCAAACCACTTAGATTACTTCCCAATGTAGAGTTCTCTAAAATCAAACTGATCACCACAAAATCATGCAAGCCTTCATGTCATTCTGACTTCATTTAATTGGAAATTTCATCAAAGATTTCACAACCCATGAAGATCTCAGTGATTGGGGTATCAGAGGGGAAGAATTATGTCTTGTAATCAACTACTCAAACACCATTAACAGATTCTGTGCTGTTGATGCCTACCCATCCTCAAAGATTGATAACCTTCTTGATTAGATCATGTTCAATTGCTTTTTTTCCACCATTGATTTATGACAGACATACCACCAAATACCTCTCCTAAAGGAAGATTGTCCATTGACTGCTTTTGAAGCTCAGGGCCTTTTGTATGAGTTTACTCAGCTGCCTTTTGTGTGCACAATTCAGTGGCTATTTTTCAATGTACAATGGACCATTTTATTGAGAATTACATGCTGAAGAAAACATTTGCTTATATTGATGATGTGATTATTGCTGGCAAATCAAAGGAAGAGCATGATCTGAACCTAGCAAAATTTATGGATATGTCCAAAGAGGCAGGAATGCAGCTGAACTAATCAAAGTGCCACATGCATCAAGAAAAGATGTTTTCAGGGACACATTATAGAAGCAGGCCAACTCAAACCAGATCCTGCATGATACCAGTCCCTGCTTAATCTTCCAATTCCAAAATCTCTGAAGGAGCTCAATTGCATCATCAGCTTTTGCTTATTATGCAAAGTTGATTTCTAATGGTGGGGAATTTACTGCCCAACTGATGGCATGCAGAGACCCTATAGACATGAATGGACTCAACAACCAGGGACTAGAACCCCTACACGAGTTAAAGGAATGACTGCAAAGTCAGATGTGAGCTAAAACCACAGTTCTTCAGACCAGCTCATGGCAATTTAATCCAAGCTATGCAGCCATGGGAGTGTCTCTCAATCAATATCATTGGTGCTATGGCTACATCAAATGGATATGAGTACTTATTCACAATAATCAACAAATTTTTCCAATTCCCATTCACCTTACCTTGTCACAAAATAACCTCTGATGACATAATATGCCACTAATTAGAAATTTTTTCGATTTTTGGCATGCCTGATTACATCCACTCAGACTCAGATAGAGGAGCTCAATTTGAATCACCATACCACCACAAGAGAATGGTCAGTGTGACCATGCTAATGCCACAATATGCAAGGCACTTGCTTTGGCTCTTCAGTCTAGCAACCTTGCTAAATCTGATTGTACTATTGTCTTACCAGCAGCTTTTATGCACCAGCACAAATGAAACCCCACACTCATTACTCTTTAAATTTGCAAATGCTTTGAAATTTGGCTCTGACTTGCCATACTACCTTACTCAGACAGGCAATTCAGTCCTTTATTGCAATCATCATAAACATAAAGGAGACGCCCTTTGGAAGTTGTGAAACTCATAGAAACTCTCTCTCCCCACTTTGCTGATGTTCAGTTTCAGCAAGGTTGAACTTCAACAGTTTCCACCCATGATCTCTCATGTCTGCCATCAATGGCTGAAAAGGAGTTAAGGGAAGACAGTCAGCCCCAGCCTCTGAAGGTTGAAATAACAGAGCCAGACACAAATGCTCATTATGTCAGCCAGACCATTACAAATCCAGTTAATAATGAGTTTCATGATAAACCATCAGCTTCACAAGGCATTTTTACTACTCAGCTCAGGCATGTTGTCAGTCTGCCCAATATGCCTCATATTTGTAACAAGGAGTCAGATGAAGAAGTAACAACTATTTGTGATTGCTCAACTACCTACTTATTTAGAAAATTACATAGATGAAGTTTAATGTGTCAGAGAAGACTATGGTAATATTTGTGAACTCTTGTTATCTTGCTTTGTAATTGTTTATTAATATGCATTTGATTTGAATCTATTTGATCATCTATCAATTACTTTTCATCTTTTAGATTCAATAAAAGCTGTGTTTATCATATTCTCAACATTACTGCAATAGATCAACAAATGTCTATGTTAAGTAGCTGGGAAATTCTTAGGACCATATTTATTATTGAGTTAGAGTTTGAGGGGCTTGCATAATTTACTAAAAAGAAGAACGATGAAAGAGAGCCCCAGGAAATTTATGATAGAACTAACAAAGACAAGCTTAATATTTTGGTATATCACAGCATAAAGCACACAACAACACAAAGACTCACCTTAGTGCTTTCAGCATATGAATAAAACTAGGCCTATGCACAAGAGCATAGGCTTTGCTGAAATCAATAAACAAAATGAAGAGCCTCTCTCTTTTGAAGATGACATAGTCCATAAGATGTCTTAATGTCACAATGCATTCTATACATGATGTTCAATTTTGAGCACCTGCTTGTTCTCTAGAGCATAAAGTGTTTACAGAAGATGCTGTCATATATTTTGGCCAAAAAATTCCAATTGACAACAGGGAATTATCTCAGTTCTTTCATAAATCCTTTTTTGCATATAGTAACAAGATAGCTGAAAAAAGCAAAGTAGAGGGAAAGATCATTAGAAAAACATGGCATTTAACAATATGCATAAGTAGTTAATCCAATTCTTAGGTAAGAACTTGAAGATAGGTGTTGGGACGCTGAAAGCTTCTCCACTACTAATAGATTTGGTATCATATGCACAATAATAAACTCACCTATAGAGGCAATAAATTCTGACTGAGACTATAATTATGTGGTGATCAACAGAATATGTATATTCACATTCCATTTTAGCATCATATATAACTTATACAAAGATTATCCAGGTCTTAGGTTAGAAATATACAACTAATATTTTTTACATTTTTTATTCAAGAGCAAAAATCAGTTATGAAAAGTCCATTTTTGCTATTTTTTTTAATGTTTGCTCATTAGTGGGTTAATGAAAAAACGCTTTAGGTTTTTTATTATCACATACAAGAGTTAATCAATAAAACAGATAAAATATTTCCTATTAAATTTAAGCATTAGAGGTAAATATTACACAATCCTAAAACAGTTTCAGTATATTTGACATATTATATTTTGTTATTAAAATTTCAATGTGAAATGTTGACTATGAAAATAGTAATGGTCTCAGTAATTCGTTTAAATATAATTTTGAAAAGTCTTCGAATTCGAAGATCTTATACAATTTACGCAAATATCAGAACAATAGTCACTTGCTTTTCTTATATATTTTTTCCTGCAAACTTGTTAAATTTTAAATGGTAAATTGCCCCCACAATACTGTCATTTAATTGAAAGTTTTATAGAATTTAGCCTAAATTCATTTACAATCTTGAAATTTCTTAATTCTTTGCTTTTGATGTACATTGATTTTTTCATTTGTTTTTCAACATATATATTTACCCTGCTGAGGTTTTTTTGGTATTCATTAATGTTTTTCAAAGAATTTAATTGCAATTTTTTCCACTATTTTGTTTAATAGTACAATACAATAAAACACTCAAAAAGTTTAAAACATAATCGATATAGACCGATAACTTGTCATAATTCAGCATATTTGTAGAACGCGGTATATATTAAAGGAACTCGAAAGAGAAATCATCAAAACTCAAACACCATCGAAAATACCGTAAAAATAAAATTATTTTAAATTTCAATTTCTTTACCAATCGCAAACAACTATTTTTTAACTTAGAATAACTGTACAATAAATGTTTTTACCAAACAAACTCGGAATTAGAAGAAGACTCGATCTTTAAGAAAATACTCGAACTCGAAACGTAAAAACTCGAACTCGATTTGAAAACCCTGAACTGTATTATTATACAAATTTTTCTTCAGAAATTGTGATCAATTGAATTCATATGTAATTTGCTTGTAAAAGAGAAAAAAATGACAATTGTTATTCCAATTAATGAAGATATTTCACTTAAGATAAAGACTTGATTTAAATCAAAAGTTTTGAGTGTTTTATTGTATTTCCTATCGTTTTTGACCCTAAATTAGTGTTTATTTAGTCCGCGTGTCGCTATTCTACAAGTTTGCCCTTTATCTTTGTTTGTGAAAATATTTTGTGTTTTATAGTTATTGTATTTAAATGTTGTATTAATCACTTTATTGATTAAATTTTGTGGATAGCAGTTTTTCATGAGGTCTTTAATAAGTTTGTCTAGGCTCTTTGTAAAATTTGTGCAGTTTGTAAATCTTCGATGTTATATCCTGAAAGTTCAAACTGCAATCAATTTCATGATCAATTTTAAATTGAATTTCTTTGCAAATACTATTTAAAAAACTTAAAAAATTATCAGTTTCTTTTGTTTTAATTCTACATATCGATGATAAATGATAGGTTGACATCTTTATCAGTTTCAATTTTGTTGATCAATTTCTAAACTATTCCAATTAAAAAGGATTATATATATATGTAATGTATTGCTCGATGATATATATGAATTTTACATTAAAATATATATATTCCCTACAATTTGTCCTACTCTCTGCGTATAAATGAGGATTTTTTGAAAAAGAAAAGGATATTGAAAATTTGTTGATGAGATTAGATGACAGATGAGAAACTAATAATACGTATCATGCAAAAGTTGTTCTTATATATGAAGTGGCCATGGCCCAGTAAGGTAACCACAATGACTTGCAGTGTTTTGTTTTCGGGATATATCCAACGAAAAATCGAGCAAAACGGTTTGCTGAATTGTACTATGCCGAATATCATTTCAGTCATATTTGCAAAAATGACAATCGTGCATCGCCACGACATTCTCAGTTGAAAGAAGCTTTTCACTTCTGAAGAAAATGTTGTGCAAAGTTCTCGACTTTCTGCGTGCAGACTTGTGCAAATACTTTATCTTCCATTTTAACCACTGTGCTGATAAATACTGACAAATATAATTGATGTTTCCTCTTAATCAGCAGTGTTTACTCTAAAATCAAAATTGACGCATCGCATCCAATTTTTCCATGGGATGCTCCTCGATAGTCGCCATAATAAATGTTTTGTGTACTTTACTCACTTTGCCTCGGACTCTTTGTGCTCTTACACTACTTTAGTGTTTTGTCCCTCTGCTGAATCTATCTATGAGGATTTGACTTAAGGAAACCTTTTTTGTAACTAATGATGGGCAGTTTGTATTTGCTTCACATGCGGCGGTGATTTCTTTGCAAAAGTTTGTAGGTGCCGCGTTTTCGAACTGGCATTCTGAACCCTCGAATTAACATTTGATGTGGAAGATAAATCAGGAAAATGAACGTTATTGATTGAATCACAAAACGGTTTTTCAATTGATCCCAACTATTCTCAGTTAAAATCCAACTATACTCAACTTAATTCAAACTATTTCTAATTTGATTTGAACTATTTTCAATTTCATTCAAACTACAGTCGAACTTCAATTTTGTATGCCATCAAAATTGCGCAATACTCAAAATAAAGGAGGTGGCACTCGGTTAATCTTTTGACTATAGTCAAAATTGCGGTTTTGCTAATTTTACTATAGTCAAATATTTTGACTAATAGTCAAAAAAGGTTTCTGCGTAAACTGCTTTGCATATGCATGTGCTAAAATTACTAAGTGGAGCGCTATAATTACATTTCAAATATAGGTGACGGGAAAACATTTTGGATGATGTGTTAAATTGCCTCACGAATGTGTATTTAATAGTTAATTGATAATTCATAAACAAAGCGCATATTTACAGAATTATGTAAACATAAAAGCCAATTTGCGCATGCCAATCCTTTAAAGCAAATTTAAAATTTCGCAATCAATCAGCCTTTGAAACAGCTCTTTCCCACCAATAAAGTTGGGTTTAAAAACACGCGAAAGTAATTTCGACAAGTTGTTTGTTTGCGCCTATCGTAATGGGGACGATCCTAATTATATTGAGCATTTATTAATGATAGTTAAGCACTAAAGGTCAATGTTATTTAAAATAAAAATTTTGATCTTATAAAATTACAAAAAGTTTACTATTGGGGTGCCACACAGTTCGGCAAAGGATTCATAGTCATTTTCAAATGCTTGGTGTTACGGTCCCAAGGAGATGTCCTAAATTTATCTGGGAGAGGTATTAATAACCTTTCAGCTTTTCGTTAGAATATTCATACTGGTACAAAAAAGCGTTTGAACTTATTAAATCTTCTGCAAGAAGTTGAAGTAAGTGATTCAGAATGCAATTGGATGCATTCATTTCAGTTTGTTTAATTACCAGATTCTGTTTTCCCGATAGACACTATTATCGAATACGTCAATAAATGCTTCCTAACTGTAACGATGACAGTTTAGCGTGACGGTTGAGAAAATTTGAATTTTGCAAGCTTGCAGATATGCAATTATTAAAAAATCTTTTTCTGCATCCGCTCATAATGTAGAGAAATGTATGCAACATTAAAGAGTGCATAAACAATTGCTGCTAATTGATTAGGTCAATTTGCGGTTACCACGATTATGAAGAAACTCTAAATAGAGTTAATTTGAAGTCATTAATCGAACGCCGTCAGCATCTATTTGATAGTGTGGCAAGAAATATATAGTTCATCTTAGTTAAACGATTCTTTAATTTACTATCTTTCGTGCTTTAGATGAAAAAATTAACTCCAAAAATTTACACTGGAACCATATCTCTCTGTGAATGTTTTGCCATCGACTGGTAAGATTTATGTACATTTATTGTAATATATTTCAAATCTTTTTAATTATGTAATTCATAAATATATTTGTTCACTAATTTCTATTACTTTTAAATTAATGCCGAAAATTTTCAATGCTTCAAGGGATTTGCTGCCGAAAAGCAATTGCACGAATTTGAGTTTATTTACATTACAAAGCATAAGTCACATTAAACATTCATGCCATAAATTGAAATAAATAATTTCGAATTTTACCAACAAGGGCTCCATGTACCACGAATAAAAGGGACATGTTGCAGCACTAGAATTTTTGTTTCATTGAAGTAAGTCAGATTCGCAATTTCATATTGATAAATGCTTAAAAATACCTCAGCGTATTGAGTCTCAGCTTGTAGATTTGAAAGGAAATTCCTAGAAATGTTGTTGCCCAAAACCCATTCAAATCGCCTAAAATGCTTAGTGCTTGAGTCCTGAACAACGCTTGCGAAAAATTACAGAGTCAAAAACTCAGGCCCGTCCAGAAATTCAAATCTCCGCCTTCGTCCAATTTATTTATGAACGTCGAGCGCCTTTACTCTATTTTGAAAGATTTCTGGTATCGTACTAGTTTATATTTTATATATTTGGAACTATAAATTTTAAGTTCGACAAAATAATGTTTGCGTTGAAACAAACTAAATTCCGCCTTGAAATAATACGTTTGCTGATAGTTTTAGTTGGTCAAATGGTTTTGTTTGTTACATTTTCATTTTAGGGGTTGGTGTTCCTTAATTGCTTATGGAACTGGAAATCTAGTCAATATCCATTCTTCTCATAACCTCAAGGTTGTATCTCATTCAAATAGTCCTTTAAACCGTGATTTTAGTTAATTCAAACACTTGATGGACATAAAGCTGGTGTTGTGATGGTAAGGATTTAATATTCATTTTCTTTCTTGTTTTTCTAAATTTTTCAGTGAATGTGCTTCTTAAACATTTATTTTTTGAACAACTTTGCTTTCATATTTGCCCCCAACAATTCAATTATTGTAAATAAGCAATCGAATGGTTTTGCAGTTATTTTTGTTAAATAGTAGTTATTTGATCTTGACCTTATCTTTTTTCTGTTTTTAGAACAACCTATTGTTTCTACTTGTACGATTTTCTTGATCGGTAGGAAAAACAATACATTTAAAACTTAATAAAATAATTAATAGATGTTAAATACAAGCGTCATCTAGATTATTTGGAAATTCAATTGTTCAGTATTCAGTGCAATAATCTAAGGCAATGCCTAATAGGTTTTTTGTAAGCTCTATAAGCAAAAATGATACTAAACGAGGCTTTGAAATGCAATAATTCCTGGGTGTTTTTGAAATGAAGTTACTTGTACTCAATAAGGTTTTGAGACAGAAAATAAGTGAATGTCTTTAAAAAATGTACTTTAAATAATAAATAATTTTAATTAACTTCAAACTTGCTTATTGTAGGTAAAGTGGCGTAGAGAAAACTTCACCCATTCTTTATCAACCCCTTATTTTCCAGTGGTCGCGAGTGCCGATAACCTTGGATGTATTATTGTATGGAATGTCTCTGAAGCAGTAAAATTGTCTACTTTCAGCGATGGGCAGAGACCTATTTTAGGTATTTCGCAACATTAATAATTTTTTTAACATTGTTGCTTGTTAACTTATTGATGGTGTATATATATAAATTCAGGATTAACTTAATGTAAGGTTTCGCCAATTTTTTAATGTTTTTTATAAGGTTTTTATATAAACATTGATGATGCTAAAGTCAGCTCTTTGTTTCTGGGATTTTGAAGAATTGATTGTTTTATATCTTAGTTAAGCTATTTAAAAACAGTGGGAACGCTGTGAATGTTAAAAAAATTTAAAAGTTTTTGAAATAGTTAAAATGTGTTTTATCGTACTTTCTCAACGTCATATTGAATAGATATGTACAATTAACAGTTTTTTCATATGACTCCAAATATTCAACATTTATCGTACTTTTGAACATCAGAATGATCAATTTCCGACTTATATTATGGAAATATTTTTTTATAATGAACAACATTCAGTTCATTATAGCAATGCATAAAAATTCCAAATAAATGTAGCAATCGTGGCTGACAAAATGTAATAATGCTTGAATTTACATTCCAAAAGCTTATGTTCAGGGTGTTTACCTTATTCTTGCATAATTTTGCGTCAGCATTACAATTTGTTTCTCTTATTGCTTCATCAATGTATAAGGCTAATATTTTTAGTTTAAATTTTTATTCAATTTTTTCCTTGAATTTCATTTGAATTTGTTCTTCCTTCCATCATTAGATTGCCTCTAATTGTGTGGTAGATCATCACTGTGCAACACAAAAAAGCTCAAAGACAAAACGAGTTCATTTTGGTAAATTTGGTTCGCTGAACACGAATATGAAATTCATTTTTATCTAACATGTCAGGTTTTTTCAGCATTTTACAATTTAATTTGAAAACATAGGTCTGAACCATCATTAGCACTATTGCCGATAGTTCTTATATCTATAAAAATAGCGAGTCTGGTCCCATTAGATAAACAGAAACAGACTGTCACAGTTGTTCTTTACAGGTAGTTAGAAATCAACAGTCCTTGTAATTTAACTACCGCAGATATTCTTTTAATAATAATTTTTGCATTAAGTTTATTGTGAGTAAGCTATAAGACCATTATACTCATGGTATTGACAGTATTATCATGGACTACGCGATTAGTACACTAGATGCAACACTGAAGTTAAGTTTAGGCCATCACGCGCATAAATTGCCAGTGAGATTGGATAACAATCACGCTGTAATTGCTACGTAAGCGCTGTCACTTACGCCCAGTGGTTAATTTTGGTCTAAACTTGAAACAGTGTCGCATCCAGAGTATAATGGTGTAATTCCCGGCATTATACAATTAGACATTAATTTTGCCCATAAGGAAGCTGAAGTGCCAAAAAAGAAATGACCTTGTAAAAATGATCCTTATACATTTTGCTACATTTGTGGAGAAATTAATATACTAAAATATCTATGAAACTTAACTGCGAAGATCAAGCGTTTGTAGCATGCTTATTTTGGATGTGCGGTTGGAGACAAAGATAAGGTTTTGGTCTCCACACTATTGTTGTTTAGATTGTAGTGGTAAACTAAACAAATGGTTTTCGGGGAAGAAAGTATATATGGGATTTGCCGTTCCTATGATCTGGCGAGATCAGATAGACCACATCACTGATTGCTATTTTTGTTTAACGAAAACAAAAGGCTATAACCAAAGAAACACGAAAATTTGTATCCAAACCTACCGTCTGCTATTTGTCCTGTCCCAGATTCTGCTGATCTACCTTTTCTCACTGCTCCAACGTGTTTGCCTTAACTAGAGTGCGAGTCTTGAGAAAATTCTAAAAACTTGAGTTGTGATGATGATGATGATGATGATGCCTTTCAACTCAATAAGAAGCTTAAATGGTCTTGTGCACGAATTAAATCTGACCAAGTCGAATAGCGAACTCTTAGCTTTATGCTTACAACAATGGAATTCGCTTACTCGAGACACAAAGCTAACTTTCTATCATCAAAGAAGCCAAGACCTAATTTCCCATTGCTTTGCTGATGGCGAACTGTGCCATTGCAAAGCTGTTTCTGCATTATTTCAAAGTATTGGTATGATCCACGATCAAACGAACTGGAGACTTTTTATAGACATTTCTAAGAAAAGTATCAAAGCCGTGCTTCGGCATAACGGGAAAAGCTATCCATCCGTGCCAGTAGCATATTCAATCACCCTAAAAAAACATACTACAACTTGCAACTTATTTTGAATAAATTAAATTATCATTCTCATTTTGGTACGTGTGCGCACATTTAAAAGTCGTAGCTTTGTTACTGCTACTTTCTATGCCTCTAGAATTCCAGAGCTCGTATAAGCATTACATTGAGAAGACCTGGGCGCAGAGAATAGAAGAGGAGGAAGGTCAATATAACGTGTTAGCTTTGTCGTTGCTCCCTTAAAATAAAATCATTTTGCCACCTATGCACATTAAGCTTGGGTTATTCAAACAATTCGTTAAGGGCTTTAGAAAAGATTCTCCTGTATTTGAATTTTTGCATGCATGTTTTCCCAAATTGTCTGATGCCAAAATACAAGAAGGTGTGTTTGCTGGGGTTCATACAAAAACATATCCTGAATGAATTGTTTGACAAAACTCGCAATGACACCGAGTTGGCTGCGTGGAAAAATTTTAAACAAGTATGGCTAAATTTTATTGGTTTACATAAGTCTGATTACTTCGAAGATGTAGTGACCAAATTATTGCGCAACTACAACATAATGGGATGCAAGATGTCACTCAATTTCACTTTCTACTTTCTCATTTACCATTTTTTCATGACAACTTCTAAGTTGTTTCAGATGAGCACGGTGAGAGATTTTACCAGGACATTTTTCGCCAAAAACTGCTGATCACTGAAACGAGATAAGCCATAACAAGTACACAAAAGACGACGACGTCGAACTTCTAATCAGTTTTTGCACATAGTGTGATTGTAGTAGGTGGTAAAGCAAAAAGATTAAAGACTAGCAATGTTTTTGTATAACCATAATTAAATTGCTTAGGTAAAAAGCTGCTAAGTGTTTAATACATTTGGGTTGAAATTTCAATATTTTATCACCAATTATGCGAGGTTTTCCTTGGGGAACTGTATTCTTTACAAATATGTTGTTGCAACTCATAAAATAACCCATTAGACGACATATGAGATAAATTTGTTACGTGCAAAAATGCTTGACAATGCAAAGAATATTTTATCTCAAACAGAAATTCTGATACTTTTTCAGAAAATCCTGGCGTCTACATAAAAAACAAGTTCAAATTCGGACTCAGCGCTCTCAAATTTCTCTAAAGCACATCCGTTCGTTCTTGAGTTTTGTTCAAACTGAAAATTTGTTGCACAGTGATCATCGAACACAACCTGCTATTCATCGATGTAAAAGCTATTATCTATAGATTCAATTCCAGTGTTAGCACAATTTTGCTATTTCAAGCAAACGTTTTAAGCGATTCTTACTATTTGCTAAGTTAATAGAATTTTTAGATAATTCTCAAAGTTAAACATAGACTTTTAAGCTATATAGAATCCTCTCGTATTTTTAAGAAATCATAATAGATGCTAGTAGCGTTAATATCAGCTAGAATTAGCACG
This sequence comes from Hofstenia miamia, assembly GCA_900660155.1. Classification (NCBI taxonomy): domain Eukaryota; kingdom Metazoa; phylum Xenacoelomorpha; order Acoela; family Hofsteniidae; genus Hofstenia; species Hofstenia miamia. Next base: position 1,608,290 of record CABFPE010000058.1, on the reverse strand, counting down.
TTTACATATTAATTTCAAACTGCAATCGTTTTCCGTACGTGATTTGATTTTAAGATCAAACTTTTAGATATGAAATGGGTTCCGATGCAAGATGCATCAAGCGATCTTCTGTTAGCACTTCATCCGCAGTATTCATTAGTTATGTGGAATACAGCCACGGGCACAAAGTTGTGGAAGAAATCTTACACGTTTGAAATTCTTTCCTTCGATTTCAATATCTTTGATTCTTCTAGTCTTCTACGTAAGTAGTCTTTATAAATTTTGTGAAATTTGTCATGTTTGATGCATGTATAATTTTTTACTACTTTTTGTATTATAAAACTACTGCCGATATTTTTAAAGTACTTCGGTAAAGAACATTTTTACGTGTTCCAAAATACGCGCTAAAACCAATTAATGGAATTTTTTCATTCGAATAAAAAATCAAATGCTGTGAGAAATATATGCAATGATTTTAAAATCAGGTTATTGGCAAGGAGAATTGGAGGTATTACGGTGGTAACGACGATATTTAACCCTTTAATGGCCAATCACAAATGAATTTTTATAAACGATGTGCTATGTAGTGTTAAGTGGTGTATCTAATACATCTCAGTAGAAAAATTAATGGTGTTCTCTAATCTTGTGTGGATTGCAATATGTGCCATGTGTGGCACATTGGGCATTTAAGGTTAAAAAATTATTAGAAAAGTTTTTTGAAATCAACATTTTATTATGTGTAAGATAACATGTTTATAACAAATTCACATCTACACTTGATTTTAATTTTCATTCATAAAAATACATTGAAAAATTACAAAATTTCTGTGGTTTATGTTGCAACATAGTTACCTCTAATGCCTGATGTGCTAAATATGCACACGTAGTTTTGACTGTCTGCTTACAAATTGCAACAGAAAAATTCCAATTAATGCCGCTAGTCTTTTTCTATTAGTAGTAATCTTTGTATAAAGCACATATTTATATTGTCTAACTCACAATGATGGATAGAAAATCGTGACATTGTATAGGCATATAGCAAAGACCCCTTCAACTGTGTACATGCATATGTTATTAAGTTCTATTGCGTGCTTCTGACATGTTTTTGGCTTACTTATAAATGGTAGCTCCACATGCTCATTTCTTGAAAATGACGGAAAAGAATTAACAAAATATACTGTTATATACATTGCTGAAAATTATCATAACAATCGACAATTCTTCGCTACATTCTAATTTATCTATGTTTTACTGTTAACGGACTTTTGAAACACCCTGTATATATTTTAGAGTTTTCATGAAGTTATGTAAATGAAATTACAATTTCACTGACATTTTGGGATTTCATGAAATTCCTAGTTTCACAATGTATATTTTTCTCTTTGATTTGAATTGTGCATACTACCCCTTTTTTACCAGGTGTCTTAAAATTTTATCTGCAATCACTTTTAGTTTTGTCCAGCGAATGCTTAGTTACCATTAATGATTTTACTTTATCGCAGTCGTCATCAAGTGATGGGAAAAAACTCTATTTTGTCAAGCGTTCACAAAAACTGCAAAAAGAATCGAATATTTCGAAACAAGGTCAACGCACAATCACTCCTTCCGACTTGAATAAAGTCAATGCTGGGTAATTTTTGATTTGTAGTGCATAATTTTGTCTGAATGTGATTAAAGAAATAATCAAGCTTCATTTAAATATAGGGTTTGACCTAAGTTCTGATAAAGAAGTGTTTCCAGTGAATGATTTTTCAATTCCTTTTCGGTAAAAAGGTTTTTCCACAGAGCAATTAATATGCTGTCTCTATGCAAGACGTGTCAATTAATTCACAAAAGAAATCTGTATATTTTTAATTTGAAATACTCCAAAAATTTACTCTGCTCATTAATAATTGAAGCAATAAAAGACTTTAAGTATTTCACTAAAATTCGAGATAAAAACATGAGTTCCTCTGTTTTGTTTGCACTTATTGTAATTTTGGGACAATCGTTTTTGAACGAATGAAAGACGTTTAACCATTTGAAAGATGTCAATTACAATGAATATACTTATTTTCTAACTAGTGTTTTTTAGGAATAGCTTGTTCAGTACTTCGGAGATTACGTCAAATGAAAATCCTCTAGAACTTGTTTTTTTGCCGTCACTTCGTGATCACGTGCTTATCCTTTTCCCGTATGAGATTGATATTATAGATTTGGATATGCGATTGGTCGTGGGCATGGTTCTTCTCGATCGCAATGCGTCTCCTTTTCTTCGAGTATGTTCTTTAGGCTTAATCATTTGCATATTTAATTTAAGGTATTTCCGTGTTCTCAACGAGACGCTTTCTATACTTTACAAGAAAACAGTTCCATATCGTTACGAGTGCGTAAAACTAATGTGGCTGCAAAGCCCACTGAAAACGGTACCCTATTATCTTCTTATACATCTTCGGATATAAATAGAACACAATTTAGTAATAAACCCTCATAGCTTTATATTATCATTAAATTTAGGAGAAAAATTTGCTTGAAATGTGTGTACTTTTGCAATTTCTTTAGCTAGATTTTCTCAATTACATGTATTACATGCATTCAATTGCGGAATTTACATTAGAAGATTTTCCTTAATATATTCTCAACCGTAATTCTTCATCGATTTGATTTAGCCGAATAACTTCATTTGATGACATGAGGGGTGGGTGGTTTAAGCCTTTTAGGATACAAAGTAGGTTAAAATACTTATTATTCTCTGCACCACTCTGCCATATTGCATCTGATACACACCTATTTATTATATATTTTGCTTCCATGTTTTCCTGTGGTCCCAAAACTCAACTTATTTTACTCTAACTAATTACTTCAATCAGTGTATGTTACATAACTAAAATACACAATTGACTAGTTTTCGAAATGTTGAGCTTTTCGAATCGCAATGTAATATTTATATGTGTTCCTAGGCGAAAGTTTTTCTTTGATTGATGAATCCGAAATGCAGTATGGAGTAAAATGTCAGTCAGACTTAATTCGTGTAACTCGGACCAATAAAGTCGTTGGGATGTGTGTCTCTCCAGTCAACGAAAAGAGCGTCGTAGTTGTTACAAGTGATGGTCGATTGTTTCAGTGGAATATAATTATTGTTCCATTTTTATCAGGATCCAGATGTAACATTTTTGTTGAGAAGTTTAATAACCCAATTGTAAGTTCGTTTATAAACACGCATGTAAACTACGTTTTGTTTATTGCATTTCATTTCGCAAAAAATTTTCTTTAGCATATTTATCAACACTGTCATTTCAATTTTAGGGAGCTACGTCCAATGCTATGCCATTGCGTTCCATATCATCGCAAATTCCACAATGTCTTTCCGATCTCTTTCTACCTACTCATGTATTTTCAAGAAATTTAAGTCTTTTCAAAGGATCAAAACCTATTCATCTGAGATTCCTACTAACGTGTATAAATTCTACTGTGGGAGCATTTCCGCAATGTTTGCAGATGGGGCCTCCACTGACTACTCGTAATTGGATGCAGTATAAACCCCTAATCGCTGTTGGCAAGTGTTTTATGTTTATACATTTATGCAAAACTGCACTCTATGTTTTTGTAAATTTTCGAAATTGTTGTTTACATTATCCAAACTCTTATGAAACAATACACTGTTTATATTGTACAATAATGTGCTTATTACCTAAATGATTAGATTGTGTTGTTGGTTAGATTGCTATGATTTACAAATTTAATATTTACTTAATATTCGTGAATTGCAATGTAATTCTAAAATATTTTAAATATTACCTTGTATTTTTCACAGTTGAAATAATAGATTTTTATGTTATATAGTTTCTATATATCATCTAATTCTCTTTCAAAAAATTCAATAATTTTAATAGTCTGCATACCACGGAACAATTGTTGCATGCAAACGTTTACAAAAATCACTTTTTGTATTGAATATATTTTTCGATCTTATGCTCATCATGATTGATTTTCCTACCATAATTTCTTCAATTTGTAACAAAGATGGATGTGAAGAATTTTGTTTGTAAGATTGTATCATTTTTATTCTTAAGTTTTGCTTTATTGCACTGTGTTCTGGAAGTTACTGAAATTGATGTTGGCTTCTCGTATGATCACACAATAGCTTCTGGACTAATTGTTGGTGCCATGTATATTGTGACCTTAAGCAAACTTAGAGAATTGAGCTTGAACACTTATGGTAGAACTAAGCGGTCAGATTGTATGAAACCTAAAGAAACTCCTCTAAATATATCTTCTACCACATTATTAAATAACTGTTAATGTTGAAATGTTCATATCCTAAATGAAGCTATTTTGTGGAAACGTTTTCTCCAATTAATTTATTGATACCAATTCATCACAATGAGTTTTAGAACAGTTGTGCTGTGTCAGTAAAATGTACTTAATATATTTGGTCTTGGTTCATATTTTAAGCATACATTTAAATGTTTGTACTATCATTATTTTATTAAATATACTAATGCATGAAATTGATAGCTGCAGGGTATTAATGGTATTTTTATATGTATAATGTTATTGCGTTCGCTCAGCATCTTGAGAAATAATAAACAAATTTTATTAATTTTTGTAATATAAGTCTTTGTTATTAAAAGTCAATCCCAACTGACATGTATGTATAGATTTACTCTAACCATTTGAAACATTTTTATTACTTATTTCTTGTTTCAGTTTATTGTAAATCATAATTTTTATTGAAAATGACCAATGTATTTCAATTATTCCTAATAATTTGCACTTTTAATATCTATTTCTTAATTGTTAATTGCAAGATGTCATTCTTGATAAATTGAGAGTAGAGTGATGTTGAATCACTCTTAGTATTTATCATATATAATAGGAATCTCATTGAATCTCATCAATGATTTGTTCCAACATACTATACAATTATTCCAACCAATTTGCACGTAATCTTTTATCTTTCTATTAGTGGACTCAAAACGCCATTCTTGATAAATTGAGAGTAGAGTGATGTTGAATCACTCTTAGTATTTATCATATATAATAGGAATCTCATTGAATCTCATCAATGATTTGTTCCAACATACTATACAATTATTCCAAGCAATTTGCACTTAATCTTTTATCTTTCTATTAGTGGACTCAAAACGCCATTCTTGATAAATTGAGAGTAGAGTGATGTTGAATCATTTAGTATATATTTTAATTAAAGAGGTGAATTTCCTTGTAGGTTGTCAATGGTTTAGCTCATACTTTTAAGTTATTATTTTATTTTTTAGATTGAAAGTTTTCTCTGGTGCTTTAATTCTTTAACTCTTTATCATCGGCAATTTTTTAGTAGTTTTTTGTATTGTATTACTTTTAGGACTCTCTTCTGGAATTATTCAAATTATTGATCTTGGAATTGGGAAAACATATCGTTCAATCGCAGTACATTCTACGCAAGTAAGGTATTTCTCTTTTCATTTATCTCTAAGTATTCGCATTGAAACTTGTTTTTCTTTTTAAATCGTTATAATTTGTTTAGAGGAATCACATGGTACTCGTTGCATCAAATGATTTCATTTTCCTACTCTGGTCTGACTTCCTTTCGTAATGAAATTTGTATCACTGATATTGAAACAGGTGAACTTATTTTATGCATTCAAGTCCATATTTGTGAGTTTTGTTTAGGACACACACGTAACATTCGAAATGAAAAAACTGATTCCAGTAACATAGAAGCTATCAAAGTTTCAACCTCCAAGTAAGCTCTTCATTTTTGTTTTATTGCTAGTATATAATTTCTTTCCTTTATCTAGATCATACTTCATCGTTGTCTTCAAAGAAAAACCGTTTGAACTTTGGGACCTGAAATCCCTGCGTTTGCTGCGGGAAATGAAAAGTCAATTTTCTTTGATTTCATCGTTGGTGAGTAGAACATACTTCGTATCTCTTAAAAGTATATTAGTGTGCTTAGATTATCGTCATCATAATGTTTGTTTAAACTAGTCGCTATAAATAAATTCGATAATGGATTTAAGCGCTGTATGGTCATTCAGCTAAAAATAGATGATTTTAGGCATTCTTTTCATCGATATGTTATATTATGTGTCATCAACGATCGAGTAATCTGCTTCATCATATTTTATAACCCTTACTAAGAAATCATTGCAAAAACTACCTTTCTTTTAAATTTTTCAATATTTTTGTCAAAGCTTGTCATTAATACCTTTGAGCACTTTATTGGATGCATTTATTTTCCATCTTGAATTATAATATATTATATGCTTTCAATTCTTGGTAAAGTTTATTGGATTGCGGTGCCAGTAACAGCATTACAACCCTGTCTAGCGTAATTATTTTTTTCAGAAAAATTCAATAAAAACAACTTCGTAACAAAAATGAAAGAACTTTGAGCTTATTGCAAACTCAGACGTGTTTCGACTGAGGTTTATTTGTAGTTTTTCATTTATTTTATTAATAAGTAGAAAGATTCTTTTCACTTTCCAATTATCAATATTAAATGTAAGTTAATTAATACAATAGCTGATTCATGAATTAATAGTGTGGTATATTGCAAATTGTATAAAATCTCAATTGTTAAGTTTTCAATTTGAAGGATAGTCGCTAGAGTGACTAGACAGTACTAAAGATGTTAATAATTTCCCACCTTGATTTTATCTGCTAATGGTGTTATTTTTTGCCTAATGGAATTATTACTGACTAATGTGAAACAGGCTATTCATAAAAATTGAAAATCAAATTTTCTCTTATTCGTTTCTAGAAAAGCTTTAAAATTCTCAATTTCCACTAGAAAATGAGGCATTTCCTATAATATATAGTGTGATATATTTTTTAAATTACCTATAAATTTTGCTTTTACCCGATTAGCTGTAATCAATTTCATTCAAAATTAAGCAATGAATTGCTTGCTTAATAGACAATGTTTGTCCTTCAGGATTTTTCAACTATATCTGTGTGTAAAAGGTGTGTGGGAGTATCTTAATTACACGTGGCGCCAAGTATGTATGACGTCATTCTCTTCTGATGTTATTTGAAAAAATGTTAATATAATAATTATTTCTGTATTGAGATCAAGTATGGTTTAGATGTTTTAATAAGATATTATGTACATATATTGTATTAATTTAGGAGTGGTCTCCTTCAAGTTACAAGATCCAAAGATCTAATGAAGAAAGCAGTTCCTTACCTAAGGAGAACGTTGTGTTTACTGATAAAGCAGGGTATCTGTATAATTTTACAGTTGAAGGTGGCGCCATAATGTCCGCTTCAAAAACACCTCCAGAGGTTTCTTTGTGTTACGCGTTCAATAATGAGTATATATTTTAGCGGGGAATGAATGGTGTAACTACTATATCATGGAAAGGTGACTGCATGACTTTGGGTGACACCGAAGGCTACGTAAGCTTATGGGATTTAAAACAAAGACAAGCAAAAGGTGAAAACTTAATGAAATGTTGAAATATTCGTTTTAACTAAGCGTAGTGTAAGAGTTAATTTATTCGCTATATACACTTTTCTTAAGGTAGATCTATCCTTAGAGGGGCTAAAATTGAATTCTTGCCATATAAGTAAAAATCCACCACATTGTTATATTCAAAATGGTCAAAGATTATGATACGACATAAATTCTGAAAATTTATGCAAATGAGCTTCCAAGATGGCCGCCATTATGCTAAAAATAGAACAAAACTTCAAAACACATTTACTCAAAGATTAATGCTTGGATTGACTTGAAACTTCACAACTGTAATGAAGACATATAGCTTTAGGTCTTGTACTATTATCTTTTTGATACCTTGAAAACTTTCTTTTTTTTCAAATTTTGTTCTTCTTGGGCCTTTTTAGGTGCCGGAAATTAGGTGCATCACATTACTTCGGAAGGCAAAAAAAATCTTTAAACCAGGATACATTTTTATTTTAGTACATGCCCTACAGCTAGCTATTGCAAACCATCTGAAGAAATTTCAGCTCATTTGCACAAAAACTGGTAGAAATATCATGCATGAAAGATACAGAACCATGCAAAATTTTGAATTTTCGGAAATCGAGAAAAAAGTATTATTTCACTCACCGAATCTCTCTAGTGACCCCCAGGTGTGTACATATCCCCTTCTTTTTCTTCGGTGGTGTCCTTGTACCCCTTCTTAATTGCTCTAATGGTCTTTCTCCTCTTCTTGGTCGCCTCTGAGGACTTCACAGTGGATTTCGCAATTCTTCATTTTTATCACTAGTGATGGGATAGATCTACCTTAAAGCTATTTCCTATTCAAAATTGGTTTCTTTGGGTTCAAAAGTAACGTTATGATTGGATTCAAATATATAACTTTGAGTTCAGTTGGGGTGTGAGCATTTCGACCTGATTCCACCGCTGGTTAAAGTTCTTTTACAATAATTGGATTCAAAATGTGTTGTTTGAATATTTATTTCGTTTTCTGTTAAAATCATACTGGCATTGATTCATGATTGGCATCAGTTTTCACAAAATTTTGTAGGCCCAAGTAATGACTAATCTAACATTTGCGTTTACGCTATTATTTAAATCAGGCACAAGAATTCAGATCGTTACTACGTCCTGAAATATGGACATTCTCTCGCACATGTTTTTTTGATCTTTAATCTAACAGGAAAATCCCTGATTGAAAGGATGGGTTTTAGTGAATTATTTATTAGCTATTATTAATTTTCAATCACCTTTCGAAACGTTCGCATTACTGTTTGTGATTCAGAAGATAGCTATGATGGTTTGGAGAAACCTAAATTTGGAATATAAACTTAACTTCTGTACAGTGTAACTTGCAACATTTTCTTTCATTTTTGGACATATCCAAAGGCTTTGGGTGAAAACTACTATGAAAATCTACAAGTGCAGCCAACTAATGTAGACTTTTGGGGCAGTGTCAATTTCTTCATGACTAGCTTCCAGCACTTTTCCTCGAAATACTTTGAAATTGATTTTCAATTATGTTTTGCAATCAAAGTCTATAAATGAGTCGTTATAATACACTTGAGTTGTCACACGACCCGCCCAATCTAACAATGATCTACCACCCGATCAAAGAAAGACTAGTAATATGCAGTACATGTATTTGCTCAAAATGTATTAACATAAAATTTACAATAAAAACTATATAAAATCAATGAAAAATACAAATATAATTTAAATTTGATGGGCGAGTTTCAATGATGCAAATGTTTCCTTTCTTAAATTATTCCTTATATCTGTTAGTGTGCTTCCATCTTAACTATTATAAATGACCTAGGACCTGGCCCGTCTACGAT